>CM061559.1:14606478-14618978 GCA_030864225.1 Capsicum baccatum var. pendulum
CCACATCGATGTGATTCGAACATTTCACCGGATCATCTTATCGGTAGGAGCGGTGGGCGGTATGTACAAAGGGCAGGGACGTAGTCAACGCGAGCTAATGACTCGCGCTTACTAGGAATTCCTCGTTGACGCACAACAATTTCAATGATCTATCCCCATCATGGTGAAATTTCAAAGATTACCCGAGCCTGTCGGCCAGGGCTTTAAACTCGTTGAATACATCAGTGTAGTGCACGTGCAGCCCAGAACATCTAAGGGTAGCACAGACGTGTTATTGCCTCAAACTTCCGTGGCCTAAAAGGCCGTAGTCCCTCTAAGAAGTTGGTCGCGAAGGGATACCTCCGCATAGTTAGTTAGCAGGCTGAGGTCTCGTTCGTTAACGGAATTAACCATACAAATCACTCCACCAACTAAGAACAACCATGCACCACCACCCATAGAATCAAGAAAGATCTCTCAGTCTGTCAATCCTTACTATGTCTGGACCTGGCAAGTTTCCCCGTGTTGAGTCAAATTAAGCCGCAGGCTCCACTCCTGGTGGTGCCCTTCCGTCAATTCCTTTAAGTTTCAGCCTTGCGACCATACTCCCCCCGGAACCCCAAAACTTTGATTTCTCATAAAGTGCCGGTGGAGTCCTAAATGCAACATCCCCTGATCCCTGGTCGGCATCGTTTATGGTTGAGACTAGGACGGTATCTGATCGCCTTCAAGCCCCCAACTTTTGTTCTTGATTAATGAAAACATCCTTGGCAAATGCTTTCGCAGTTGTTCGTCTTTCATAAATCAAAGAATTTCACCTCAGACTATGAATTACGAATGCCCCCGACTGTCCCTGTTAATCATTACTCCGATCCCGAAGGCCAACGTAATAGGACCGAAATCCTATAATGTTATCCCATGCTAATGTATACAGAGCGTAGGCTTGATTTGAGCACTCTAATTTCTTGAAAGTAACAACGTCGGAGGCACGACCCGGCCAGTTAAGGCCAGGAGCGCATCACCGGCATAAGGGACGAGACAATCGGTCCACCTTCTGAGGTATACGTCTCTATTGACTATGAGTGTGTAGAATTGTGACATGCATGTGCTTATAGAGAATTGTAGTCGATGGTAAATCCAAGCGTCTCTCGACCTGAATGGCACTAGCTTTTTAATAGGAAAGGGTGTCCTACTACCTTGACATTATCTCTTTTCCAGACAAATAACCTTACTCTCGAACAAGTTAAATGTTAGACTGGCATATTCTTGCGTTTGCAACCGCAAAGAATGTAGATTAAGATGAAGAGAATAATGAAATAAGCAATATACGTGTCACGAACTCACAAACTCATAGCAATAGATAGTATCTCATTCGGCTTCCATAACCCCAACAGAGAGTTTTAGTTACCCATGAATGCGAAGGAGATCACGATTTGTGTTGTTATTGTTGAGTAATGGCGTGTGGATTAGGTGCTAGGCGTGTAGATTGGGTGATAGGCGTGATTCCTTAGCAAGTAACGATTCTCTTGTTGTGGAATTTAATTGTTGAGTAATGGAAAGATTAGAAGAGTGAATAGATGTATTGTTAAGAGAGGGATGTATTGAAAGATAGAAGAATGAATAAAAATCTCTAGCATGATAGGATATTTATAATACTCCTATCCTACTCCTACTATGCTAATGAAATAAATAACCAAATCCTACTAAACTAAGGAAATACTTAACCCATTTGTACTAGGTTAATGTATCATTGTCAAAATCCAGCTTTGTGTCTGTAAGTCCCCAAAGTCTTCAGAAATGATGTTTTATCCCGGGACAGATTTTCCATGCGGCAGTTTTGGTCCTTAGGCGTGTAGACTTTCTTCCCTTCCTTTGTGAGCTTTCTTTTGCGTCAAGTAAGCCATAAAATGCTGTATTTTGCATCATTTATACCTGAAACTTTACTAATCATGTTCGTTAGCTCATTTATAGGAAAAAGGACTAAAAGTGCATGAAATATATAATTTGTTCTCAAAACTAGGCTAAAATATGGGCAAAATATATTGATATAGGCGCGTAAATTTGCCTATCATCAACACCCCACACTTAGAGCTTTGTTCGTCCTCGAACAACATATCATGTCCTTCTAAACATCAACTGTGGGTTTTTACAACAACAACACAAAACATTTATCAAGACAAGCACAACAATTATCAACAAAGAGTAGCTTTTCGATTATAACTAGAAACAATTTAACCTCTAGCATAGACTCGTGATGGTGATCAACTCGCATGCAAATGTTAAGGTGCATAGAATCATATACAAATATCCAAAGCTCATCAACCATGTGTGTCTCACAATATAGTACCCGTAATCACTCACAAATATAGCATATTTTTCAAACATAGGTATCAAAGTGTCCTTGCTCTCACTCTCACAAAGAATTTGTATGTAGCAACTGATGACCATAGGCTTGCCCTTAATGTAATACTCTACTAAATGTCAGAATGCTAAGCTTAGGATCAAGTAGGTCTTTTGATGGTTGTAATGTAGGATAAGGGACGGGTAGGATCAGCTATTTTGGCCAGAAATAGTGACTAAGTTCCTAAGCGCTTTAATACATCACATTGTATCATTGACACTTTTTTCTTTCAACCTTTCTTTCTTTTATTCATCCACCCTTGTTCTCATCTTTTGTTTTTCAATTTTAAGAACAACTCACTTTTCAGCTTTCTTTTCCTTTTTCTTTTCACAACATACCTCTTATGATAGCACTTTCTTTTCCATAACACATTCAAGCACCATTTTCAATTTAAAGCATCATACTTACCCAATTTCCTCGTATGTTGTCACATGACTTTTTTTAATTTAAAGCACTTAGGAATTTGGATCAAATTACGGTCTTGAAAAAATGGATTAGGCTTACATACGAGGTTGTCAAAGAAATAGGCTAAAGGCTCAAAAGGGTTTGACTAGGATGATGTCCATGGGTAGGTAAAACTGAAGGTAAACAAATATAGGTTGCCAAAGAAATGCCTAAATCATATCCTAAACTTACACTCCTTATTTTCGCTTTGCATACATACCCAGCAAGTTCTAGCATCAGCCACAAACATAGAATATACTATTATCTCACACACACAAGGCACATGGTCGACTTTGTTTGGAAGTAATATAGACTCTCGACCCAACAAGTGAAGGAATTTAATCACATAATATCACATAATGAGTCACAACTAGAGCCTAAATGTCTCAATAGTCACAATTGTAACACATACTCTTGTTATAATCTCATGCTGCCTATCAAAAATAGTTTCATGCGAAGCTAGAAAGAATTTACTCCTAAAAAAAACTTAAAAAAAACAAAACGAACTAAAACAAAACGAACTCAAATAAACAAAGGAAACAAACAAACATAGGTGCAAACAGAGAAGTATATCATGCGATACCACCACCCCACACTTAGTCGGGACACTGCCCTTAGTGGAAAATAAATACGAAGAACCTGGTTAGTCGGACTCCTCCTTGATGTCGGGGGTCATACCCCCTTCGTATGAATCATCAAAAGAGTCGTTGTCAGAGTTCTCCTCCTCCTCAGAATCAGGAAAGCGTTGATCGTCATCAGTTGGTACATCATCCTCTAGAGGTTCCTCAAACTATACGCCCACTCCACACATCTCCCGTGCATGCATGTTCATTGGGTAGTCGTGGTCCAGCTGTTGGAGCTCTTCAGCAGTTGGAATACATCCACCACTCATCATAGTGAATCGTGTCATGCCATATAGATGACGGAAGAAACTCTAATCACGAGCATGTCTCTCCGCAGTAGTAAGGTTGACTCCATGAGTTGTTTCAGCATCTTTGACCTTGGTGAGGTCAACCTTCTTTGGGTTGTGGGGGAGTTTGTGGTCAGCTGGTTCCTCTTCGATATCCTCATTCCGCAACATTGCTGTCAACAAATTACTGAATGTGAAATGGGACCTTTTGTGGAGTCTGGCCTTCCTCATGGTAGATCGAATGATTGCCCCAAAGTTGATAGGGACATTCGTCATCAAAGCATAGACCAAACATACTCTATCTATCGATATCTTGGTGTATTGAGTCCCAGGAATAAGACATGAGTTGACAATACGCATCCAGATTCGTGCTTCCCTATTTAGTGGAGCATAGGGGAAGGTGTTGTGTCGACCTGTTTCTTTATGTCTTCCCCACCTTGCCATTTATCTACTTCCACAAAGCGTGTGTCGTATCGCTCTATAAGGAGGCCTGCTGTACAGTTCTTTGAATGGTGCTGTGTCGACCGAAGGTAAGCCAAGAAAAGAGTTGATCCAATCCGCGGTGAGCTGTAACACTTGGCCCCGAATCTTGACTTCATTTCCTGTTGTGTTCGGCGACCAGTTGGCATAAAACTCTCTTGTCAAGTCTTGATTGCACTCTCCCATGTCGCGGAAGATAAAATCCAACTTCAAAGCCATTATTTTTGCCAACATTCGCGGCTCCTTCTTTGCTAAGGTCTCCTTGTTGATCAAGTCGACGTGCACATATTTTCTTTCTTTGTTGCTGCTGTACCATGCTTTGGCTTCTTCCTCAAGAACCCATTTTATTCCGATCATTCTGCGTGGTAGGTGTGCTGAGGATGATTCTCCTTGGTCTTTTCGACTTCTCTTCTTGCCCTTTTGGGACGTGGTAGCCTTCTCCTTGCCTTGCCTTGCTCTAGGTGCCATTGTACCTGAGACTAGAAATAATGTAAGTTGCAGCACAATCTCACTTGGTACAATCTATATGCAAGCACTAGGGGTACCACCCCACACTTAATTTTGTTACGCAAATCAGTGAGGTGAAAGTAGTCGATTACTTCAGATTACGTCGACATACGTTTTCGGATTGTATTTCGACAATAAAATCAGCAATGCATCACTTACTTGCAGCTATTGGACTATTTTCATGGTAGATATAGCAACACTACGACATAGGGGTTACCACATGGAATCGTTATTCTTATAACAAGCACAACCTCCTAAGTCGATAGGCACTATAATCCTATCCCGATGACCAGGATAGTCTACCATGTAAGCATCCAAACAACAATCTTAAGAAATATTTATAGCCATATCAATTCAGCAATTATCATAAAAATGCTATTGAAACAAACTTCAAGTCGGAAACAAGCCAATAATTCCCTACGTATATGTTTACTCACATGATTTTGTAACAGTAATCCAAACACATAAACATCACCAACAATCATATATGATTTAGCAATTTATCACAAACATAGCAACGTAGTACTTAAGAGAAATAAATGAAGAACATGCGAGTACTTACTTGCTTGAAGCTTGTGGAGATGGTGTTGTGAATTGGAAGAGCAAAAGAAGAAAATTTTAAGAGGATTTGGAAGGTTATGCGGCGCCCTTAGGGTTTTTTCTAATGTGGTTGTGTTATAAAACTAAGTCCCCTTTATATAGGAAGAGTATGGGTCGGGTTATGACCCAGTTACAATCGGATTTGTAGACAAAAACACCACATATGCGGCGCATAATACTCGGCATATCAACGACATATGCGGCGCATTGTCTATGGCATAATGGGACATATGCGCCGCATAGTCTATGGCATTTGTAGACATATGCGCCTCATAGTCTATGGCATATGAGATACTGAGACCAAATGCCATAGCATAGGGGGCGCATAGTAAAAAGCATACCTAGGAATAGGCGGCGCATAGTGTATGGCACACTAGATTCTGAGACCTTAGGCTGTAGGATAGGTTGTGCATCGTTCGTGGCCTAGTTTTACCAACGCCTAGCCTTTCTCGATGCCTATTTTGGCGTGAGAAATGCTCAATCCATATCCTTATGCATCACCATTCCTAACTTACCAACTTTACCATACAATGCGTCCAAATCGTCAATTGAAATCAATCTCCTCGTTGAATACTTCTTGCACCTATATTTGCTCAAAACAACTGAAAATGATTAGTACGATGGGTTGCCTCCCACCAAGAGCCTTGGTTTTGGTCGTGGCACGACTCTTATTTTTGGATTTTCTTTTAAAAAAAAAATACTAAAACGACGAAACGATAAAACAATAAAACAATGGGTTGCCTCCCATCTAGCGCCTTATTTATTGTCGTGGCTCGACCTAGTAATCTCGAGTACTTAGACTTCGTCGATATAAGTGATGGCCATGTCATTCATCGAGTCAAGAGGACTGATATATTGCTTAACACGTTGGCCATTCACTTTGAAGACGACACCCTTAATGCCTTCCAATTCGACTACTCCAGACGAGTAGACTTGGATAACCTTAAATGGACCAGACAATTTCGATTTTAACTTACCTAGGAAGAGCTTAAATCTGGAGTTGAAGAGTAGTACCATGTCACCCTTTTGGAAATTCCGTCGAACAATCCGCTGATCATGATACTTCTTCACCCGCTCCTTGTATAAATCCGATCGTTCATATGCATGGAGACGGAATTCATCTAGTTCGTTCAGCTGCTCCAACCTCAGATTCTTCACATCTTCCCAATTCAAGTTCAATCGCTTCAATGCCCACAATGCCTTGTGCTCGAGTTCAATGGGTAGATGACAAGCCTTTCCATAAACTAGTTGATAAGGAGACATGCCAATGGGTGTCTTGAATGCAGTCCTATACGCCCATAGTGCATCATCTAGCTTTCGAGACCAATCCTTCCGATTCGCATTAGCCGTCTTTGCAAGGATTTGCTTGATCTCACGATTGGAAACCTCTACTTGTCCACTAGTTTGGGGATGATAAGGCGTAGCTACCTTGTGTTTCTTGACACCATACTTGGCCAATACAGATTTGAACAGCTTGTTGAAAAAGTGAGATCCTCCATCACTGATGATAGTACGAGGGACTCCAAAGCGAGAGAAGATATTCTTCTTTAAGAACGCTACAACACGCTTTCCTTCGTTGTCGGCCAATGCTACAGCTTCAACCCATTTTGAAACATAATCCACAGCAACCAAGATGTACTTCATTCCAAATGAATTCACGAATGGTCCCATGAAATCAATACCCCACATATCAAAGAGTTCTACCTCAAGAATTTTGGACATGGGCATTTCATGGTGTTTTGAAATAGCACCTTGCCGTTGGCATTGGTCACACCTCCTCACATAGTCATATTCATCTCTGAATATCGAAGGCCAATAATATCAACTTTGCAATATTTTTCTTGCCGTTCGATTGCCTGTATGATGTCCTCCAACTTGCGAAGTGTGGCATGCTTCCAATATAGTAGGCACTTCTTCATGGGATATACATCGTCGAATGATACCATCAGCGCATCTTCGAAAAAAATAAGGCTCATCCCAATAGTAGTGCTGAACGTCATGCATAAACTTCCTCCTTTGGTGGTAAGATAAATTGGCGGGTAGTATATTACTCACCACGAAATTTTCAAAGTCGGCATACCATGGTAATTTCTCCATTGTTGTTGCTAATATCTCCTCGTCAGGGAAGGCATCATCAATCTGAATTTCAGGTTGCGCCACTTGCTCACTCTCAAGTCTAGATAGGTGATCAGCCACTTGGTTCTCGCAACCTCTTCTATCTTTGACTTCGAAATCAAACTCTAGCAGCAGCAACACCCATCGAATCAACCTTGGTTTTGCATCCTTCTTTGTCATTAGATACCTAAGAGCTGCATGGTCTGTATGAACGATTACCTTAGTACCCAATAGATAGGCGCAAAACTTCTCAAAGGCATACACAACTGCTAGGAGCTCTTGTTCAGTAACAGTGTAGTTCCTTTGGGCTTCATTTAGGACCTTTCTCGCATAGTAGATAGGATGAAATAGTTTCTCCTTTCTCTGTCCAAGAACAGCACCAACGGCTACACCACTAGCATCACACATGACTTCGAACGGGAGCGTCCAATCTGGTACTACCATGATAGGGGCTTCAATGAGTTTTCCTTTAAGGCATTCGAATGCCTTTAAGCAATCATTATTAAAGTCAAACTTCGCATCTTTCTCCAATAGTTTGCACAATGGACTAGAAATTTTGGAGAAGTCTTTGATGATTCTGCGATAAAACCCAGCATGGCCAAGAAAACTACGAACTCCTTTCACCGAAATTGGAGGCGGTAGCTTCTCAATAACCTCAATTTTTGCTCGATCCACCTCTATTCCTCTTTCGGAGATCTTGTGCCCAAGAACGATTCCTTCTTTTCCCATGAAGTGGCACTTCTCCCAATTCAGCACAAGGTTGAACTCTACACATCTTTGCAATGCCATGATCAAGTTTGCCAATCACGCTTCAAAAGACTCACCAATAACTGAAAAGTCGTCCATAAATACCTCCAAAGTGTCTTCAACCATATCAGAGAAAATAGACATCATACAACGTTGAAAGGTGGCTGGTGCGTTACATAACCCGAATGGCATACGTTTGAAGGCAAACGTACCATATGGGCATGTAAACATTGTCTTCTCTTGGTCTTCGGGAGCAATACAAATCTGATTATAACCTGAATAACCATACAAGAAGCAAAACCATCCTTTCCCCGCTAATCGATCTAGCATTTGGTCCATAAATGGCATGGGGAAGTGATCCTTGAGCGTCCAAGAATTCAACTTGCAGTAGTCCATGCATACTCTCCATCCAGTAACGTGCCTGAGTGGAATAAGCTCATTCTTTGCATTCACGACCACCGTCATACCTCTTTTCTTGGGAACACATTGCACGGGACTCACCCATGTACTATCAGAGGTAGGATATACGACTCCTGCGTCTAACCACTTAATAATCTCCTTCTTCACCACTTCTTGCATTGGTGGGTTTAATCGCCTTTGATTTTCAATGGTGGGTTTACATTTTTCTTGAAGCTAAATTTTATGTGTGCAAATCCCAGGTGGAATACCAATAATATCCGCAATGGTCCATCCAATAGCTCTAATATACTTGCGTAAGATTGCACTAAGAGCTGCAACTTGTTGCTCACCCAAATCGGCTGCCACTATGACTAGAAGAGTGTTTTCGCTTCCTAAGAATGCGTACTTCAAATGGCTTGGAAGCTCTTTCAGTTCTAACGTGGGTGGTTCTTCAGTAGATGGCTTAGCTGGTGGTGTGGGTCAATTTTTGAGATCAAGATCCAGCTTCTTGGGAGTATAGCGATATGTCCCTAATCCCGATAGAGCACAAATATCATCTTCAGAAATTTCAGCATCATCATTCTCTCCTTTCATGAGGAAAATCTCCAAAGGATCATCAAGAATTTGTTCTTTTGCAAGTAACTCTTTCTCTTCATCAAAGACAACATCAGCCACAGAAAATACACTCAGATCATTGGGTTGCTTCATTGCTTTGCAAACATCAAAGCGAACCTCTTCGTCATTTATTCGGAATGAAAGCTCATTAGCTCTCAAATCTATGAGCACGCTTCCCGTGGCAAGGAAAGGACGTCCCAAGATTATGGGAACCTCTGAATCTGCTTCACAATCCAAGATGACAAAGTCTGCTGGAAAGATAAATGAAGAAACCTTTACCAAGACATCGCATAGAATACCGACCGTTCGTTTTACCGACCTATCCTCCATAACAAGCCTCATATTAGTTGGTGTAGGATCTCCTAGCCCCAACTTTTTGTAGATTGATAATGGCATCAAGTTGATGCTGGCTCCTAAATCACATAATGCTTTGGCAAAGTTCAAAGATCCGACGGTGCAAGGAATAGTGAAAGCTCCGGGGTCAGCCTTCTTCTGAACTATCGATCGGGTAGCAATTGCACTACATTGATGCACATCATCGTTCAGTTCATAACTTGCTGCCCTTTTATTAGTCAAAAGATCTTTCATAAACTTCGCATACCCAGGCATTTGTTCAAGTGCCTCTACCAGTGGAACATTAATGGTCAGCTGCTTCAACATAGTCATAAATTTGCTGAACTTAGTGTCATCCACCACCTTCTTCAATCTTTGGGGAAAAGGTGGTGGTGGGTATGGAAGTGTTCTCTCCACGGCTTTCTTCTCCTCTTGCTTCCGTTTTTCCACTTTTTCAGGCTGCACGTCACTAGGTGAAACGTCCCTGACGTTGGGAGTAGTTGTTGCGGCTTCTTTTCCTTTTGTAACGTCATTAGGTGTAATGTCCATGTCCACAACTTCGTCAACCACTTGCTTGCCTTTTACTGAAGTTTCCAGCACCTTACCACTTCTGGTAGTGATGGCCATGCATGACTCATCATTCTTTGGGTTTTGCACAGTATCGCTCGGTAAGGTGCCAGCCTTTCTTTGATTGAATGCTGCTGAAAGTTGGCTCAATTGCTGCTCTATTTTCTTGATAGAAGTGGAATGAGAATCAACTAGTTGCTTCATGGAGGACAAATCATCAATCACCTCCTTAACTCCCGCGCTCATTGCTTCCACTCCTTTCAATAACTTAGCCATCATGTCTTCCATACTCCCAGGATTAGATGTGGTGGTATCACGTCTACCAGGGGGAACGTACAAACCACTCTTTTCATTATTTTTCTTCCAACTACCTTGGTCTTTTCTTCCTGATTTATCATAATAGTTCCGACCTTGGTTTCCTTGGGCATTCCCATGGAAACCCCCCTGATTGTTCAAGTAGTTGGCCTCCTCTTCAGAATTAGATTCGTCTCTTCCTTTTAGCGCTACAACATTCACTTTTTCGGTCTTCCCTGATAATAAGTGCTTTGTCAGAAGATCCAATTGTGTTTTCATGTGCGCTATGTCTTGCTCACGTTCTTCTTCTCTTCTTCTTTGGTCTGCATACATGCCAATAGATAAAGTGGGGCTTGCTACCTCAGAATCCCTGGTATGCCAAGCTCTACTTTGTTTCGTTATACGATCTAGCATACTGCTTGCTTGACCAAAGGTGTGGTCCATGAAAGAACCTCCAGCTGCGTTGTCCACAACTGGTTTAGTTATTGAATTCAAGGCTCTATACAAGATCTCCATGAGGTGAACATTAGTCATATGATGGTTTGGGCATCTCGCTAGCTTTGTCTTGAACCTCTCCCATGTTTCATGAAGAGCTTCAGAGGGAAGCTGACGAAAGTTGCTGATTTCATCTCTCAATTGAGCCCTTTTGGATGGCGGAAAGAATCTTTCTAGGAAAGCGTCTCTCAATTGCCTCCAATTTGTAATTGAATCAGGAGTCAGCCCATTCAACCATAGTATTGCCTCCCCAGACAGAGACAATGGAAATAGGTGTAATCGAATAGCATTTTGACCAACACCAGGATTGTCAAAGGACTTGCATGTAGAAATAAAGTTGATGAGATGCATATTCGAATCATTGCCTGCTAGTCCACCAAATAATCCCTTGAGTTGCAATAACTGAATCATGGTGCTTGTGATGTTGAACTTGGCTCCGGGTGCTAATGGTGGTGGAATTATTGCTCCAGTGGCTCCGGCACCATCAAGATCATCATCTTCATCGTCAAAAGCTGGTTGCAAAGGTTGGCGATCATACCTATACCGAGCTTGTCGACCTCTTCGGTTGGCAGGTGCTATAATTTCAGCATCACGCCTAGGGTTTAGTAACTCGTCATCACCTAAATCTTCATCGTCAGGATTTGTTGCTCACCCAGGATTATCAATGTTTTGTTGTTGGACTTGAGCAGCGGAAAAAACAGCTAATCTTGCTTGCTCGTGTTGAGCAGCCATCATGTCGATTTCAGCTTGTGCTTCCATTCTTCTAATTCGTTGTGGTTTAGGATTGATTGGTAATAACGGTTGACCAGAACTTCTAGTATGGGGCATGCACTAAAGTAAAAAACTGCAAGAAACAAAAACAAAAACTAAAAGTAAAAGTACGAGAATCTTTGACCAAAGGGTCTAGTAATTATCACGAACTTGATTGACACTAGTTTTCCCGGCAACGGCGCCAATTTTTGATAACGCTCAATCTACAGCTCTCGTAGAAGTGTAAAGCGGTCGTTAGCAAATATAGAACCCAACCTGGGTTGGGTATTGATCCCACAGAGAATAGCTTGGTCAACAAGTAAGCAGAATTACTAGACTTTTAGTGCAAGTCTCGTAATGAGGGGGGATTGTAATGTGTAACCAAAACAATAAAGTAAAAGCTGAAAATAGCAAAGTAAAGAGAGAAAGATTGTTACGTAAGTTGTAAACAATGAGAATTGAAGCGTTGGGGTTATGTCCACCTTCTGAGGTATACGTCTCTATTGACTATGAGTGTGTAGAATTGTGACATGCATGTGCTTATAGAGAATTGTAGTCGATGCTAAATCCAAGCGTCTCTCGACCTGAACAAGGACTATTTCACTTTAACTATCTCGAGCTTAAAGCGTGTCTAACGGTACGAATTCTCCAAGAGGTTAGTCCAGTTACGGCACTAGATTTTTAATAGGAAAGGGTATCCTACTACCTTGACATTATCTCTTTTCCAGACAAATAACCTTTCTCTCAAACAAGTTAAATGTTAGACTGGCGTATTCTTGCATTTGCAACCGCAAAGAATGTAGATTAAGATGAAGAGAATAATGATATAAGCAATATATGTGTCACGAACTCACAAACTCACAG
>CM061559.1:14638978-14641478 GCA_030864225.1 Capsicum baccatum var. pendulum
AAAATAAATCAAAAATAGAAAAAATATCTATAAAAATATGAAAAAATTAGGAAAATATTCTCAGCGCATGAACTAACCTTAAACCAACAATCGAGTGCATATTTGTACGTATAACGTAACGATATAAAATATTTAAATTTAAGGATATTAAATAAAAATTTTAAAAAAATATAAAAATAACGTGGGGTCATTAGGAAAATTGCCCAGAATGCAACGGATAAGTGACAACCCCAAAATATGCATATTAGAATGAAGTAGCCTAAACCAACAATTGAGTGTGCATTTGTACGAATGACGTAACGATATAAAATATTTAAATTTAAGGATATTAAATAAAAATTTGAAAAGAAGACGACGGGACATTACGAAAACCGCCACGACATATGAGGTAACATCGAAATATATTTAAAATAAAAAAATTAGAGAGGATATGTAGAAAAATGAGTATGCAAGGTGCCATGGTGCCTTGGTGCCTTGGTGGCATGGCGCCACGGTTCCTTGGTGCTTTGGTGCCTTGGTGCCTTGGTGCCTTGCTGCCATGGTGCCACGGAGCCATGGTGCCTTGGTGCCATGGCGTCACGGTGCCTTGGTGCCATGGCGCCACGGTGCCAAGCTGCCTTGGTGCCCCGGTGCACGGATATCAAACTTGACAAAGACACCACCATGGCAGGCCACTATACGTCCGTCGGCGTTCGTCATTGGAGGCGTCTCCAGCATTGCACTCGACGGTCACAAAAACATCTAATTGCGGCATGCCTCCATGCACCGACGTTGTTCTCGGAGCTTCGCTGAGCACTTAAGCCGCACTCCGAATTGCGGAAATCCTCCAGTTGCGATGCCAATGTTTTTCGCGAAAGGCCACTTGATATCGTATGCTTAACTGTTTGGAATGGAACGCAGGCGACGCTTGGCTAACTCGGTGAGGTGAGCTCGTAGCACTTGGTGGGATTTTTCAAGGACGAATGCACGAACTTCCTTTGGAGACAGGCGGCAGGGTGGTTGGATTGGCTGGGGAGGGACGAACTGGAGCGACAAAGGGCTGAATCTCAGTGGATCGTGGCAGCAAGGCCACTCTGCCACTTACAATACCCCGTCGCGTATTTAAGTTGTCTGCAAAGGATTCTGCCCGCCACTCGATGGAAATTGTACATCAAGGCGGCCGCCGCGACCCTTCCGCCGCGGCGGCTTAGCCAACGACACGTGCCCTTGGGGGCCGAGGCCCCTACTGCGGGTCGGCAAGCGGACGGCGGGCGCATGCATCGCTTCTATCCCGGATTCTGACTTAGAGGCGTTCAGTCATAATCCAGCACACGGTATCTTCGCGCCACTGGCATTTCAACCAAGCACGATGACCAATTGTGTGAATCAACGATTCCTCTTGTACTGGGTTGAATTACTATTGCGACACTGTCATCAGTAGGGTAAAACTAACCTGTCCTACGACGGTCTAAACCCAGCTCACGTTCCCTATTGGTGGGTGAATAATCCAACACTTGGTGAATTCTGCTTCACAATGATAGGAAGATCCGACATCGAAGGATCAAAAAGCAACGTCGCTATGAACGCTTGGCTTCCACAAGCCAGTTATCCCTGTGGTAACTTTTCGGACACCTCTAGCTTCGAATTCTGAAGGTCTAAAGGATCGTTAGGCCACGCTTTCATGGTTCCTATTCGTACTGGAAATCAGAATCAAAAGAGCTTTTACCCTTCTGTTCCACACGAGATTTCTGTTATCGTTGAGCTCATCTTAGGACACCTGCGTTATCTTTTAACAGATGTGCCGCCCCAGCCAAACTCCCCACCTAACTATGTCTTCCGCCCGGATCGGCCCGTAGAGCGAGCCTTGGGTCCAAAAAGAAGGGAAGTGCCCCGCTTCCGATTCACGGAATAAGTAAAATAACGTTAAAAGTAGTGGTATTTCACTTTCGCCTTTCGGCTCCCACTTATACTACACCTCTCAAGTCATTTCACAAAGTCGGACTGCAGTCAAGCTCAACAGGGTCTTGTTTCCCCGCTGTTTCTGCCAAGCCCGTTCCCTTGGTTGTGGTCTCTCTGGATAGTAGACAGGGACAGTGGGAATCACGTTAATCCATTCATGCGCGTCACTAATTATATGATGAGGCATTTAGCTACCTTAACAGAGTCATAGTTACTCCTGCCATTTACCCGCGCTTGGTTGAATTTCTTCACTTTTACATTCAGAGCACTGGGCAGAAATCACATTGCGTGAGCATCCGTTGGGACCATCGCAATGCTTTGTTTTAATTAAATAGTCGGATTCCCCTTGTCCGTACCAGTTCTGAGTAGGCTTTTCGACGCGCGGGGAAGACCCCCGAAGGAACCGTTCCCAGTCCGTCCCTCGGCCGGCACGCGGCGACCCGCTCTCGCCGCGGGAGTAGCTCGAGCAGCCTTTCGATTCGCCCCGCGCACAAAATGCGAGGGGCGAAGGGCGATCGATAAAACTTGATAATGCCTGGGCATTAGGTATGCAGCACAGGAA
>CM061559.1:14648978-14653978 GCA_030864225.1 Capsicum baccatum var. pendulum
AACAACAAGACCATTGAGTTTTACAATCTTAAAGAATGTATTAAGATGCTTAAAATGGGAATCAATGTTCTCAGAGAAAATTAACACATCATCAATATAAACAATTGACATATAAGAATATTCATTGAAAATATTGTTCATGATATTCTCGAATTCGGAGGGAGCATTTTTAAGCCCAAACGGTAAGACATTCCATTCGTAGTGCCCAAAAGGGACGTTGAAGGCAGTCTTATATTTGTCCTTTTCAGCAATTTGAATTTGCCAGAATCCTGACTTCATATCAAATTTGCTGTAAAGGTTGGCCTTATAGGTTCGCTTGAGGAGATCCCTTTTATTAGGGATTGGGTGCCTGATCCATTTTAGGACCGCATTTAATGGCTTGTAATTAATAACAAGCCTAGGAGTTCCTCTTTCCTTTTCTGCATTGTTATTTACGTAAAATGCAGAGCAACTCCAAGGGGAATTAGAGGGCCTAATGATACCCTTATGAAGGAGTTGATTGATTTCATTTTTGCAGATTTCCATCATCTCTTGATTCATTTGAATTGGTCTGGCTTTCGTAGGAATTTGTTTTTCGTCGAAGCCAGCAATATAAGGAAGCTCAACGAGATGCTTCTTGCGTTCCCAAAATGCATTAGGCAATTCAGAGCAAATCTCGTTTTCAAACTTCTTTTGAAGGAGGGTGATCTTGTTGACATCTCCGGGGTTTTTAAAGTTTGCTCAATATGTTTGAGCTGAACTTCCTGTTTTAGAAAAAAAATGTGAGAAGATAAACGGTTTATTTTGAACACAGTTTCTTCTTTGATTCTTTGTCCATCGTTTTTAGAAAGAGGACGGAGTAAAGGAAAGAAGAGCTCAGTTCCCAAAAGGACTGAGCGTAAACCATCATAGTCGCTCTGGTAGGGGCGAATTTGATTAACAAACGGTATTCCAAGAATGATATCTTCGATGATATCTTCAGAAATGACAAAATTACTAACAAGGAAAATGCCATTGTTACATATATGGGCTTTTTGAAGCTCATAAGTATTTGTCATTTTTTCTCCAGTGGCTGAGTATAAATTAGTTTTACTCTTCTGGAGGTATTTGGTAGGGATAAGGCCCTTGACAATGCAGTTACTGTCAGCACCAGTGTCAAAAAGAGCGACTCTATTGAGAACAAAGTCTTTATTAATGACAATTTTTACAACGATATGTTCGCTGTAAGCTTTAATGGCGGAAATGGCCTTTTTCGAAGAGGATGGAACGTCAGTTCTAGGGAATGGGTCTGGTTCTTTCAGATGATCCATAGGAGTGATAGGAAGATATTTGGGAGACTCAGGGGCCTTGTCCGAAGGTAAGGCAGACCTAACGACTTGTTCTGTGAGGATGTTAAGTTCCACATGATCAAGTCTGGTCTTGAGATTTTTAATTTCTCCTTTTAAGCTGGCAATTTCTCCCTTTAGGTCAGAAATGGAAGGTTCTGAGGGGGATGCTTGGAATTTAGCCATAACCTTTTGCATATTGAATGGTTGAACTATGGGTTTGGCTTTTGGGGGACTCTCTTCTTGAGAAAGTAAGCGTTTGAGCTCTTGAAGATACTTACTTCGTAGCTCATCATCAGAAATATGTTCTATAATGTCGAACAGGATTTCCCTGGGTTTTCCGGTTATGACATTAATGGTTTTGGTCGAACAAGTACAGAAAGTGCCATTGCACTCACATTCTTGTCTGGATTGAGAATCATCAAACTCATAAGCGGCGTTGATAAATTCTTCGTCGCTATAGTCTTCGCTGCCAGAAGAGAGTTCTGAAGCTGTCGAGGAATCATCTTCCATAATGGAAAATAATTTTTCTTTTGCTTCGTCAGAAAGATCAAGTTGATTGATCTTCTTCTTCTTGCTGGATTTGCAATCTTTCGACCTATGGCCAGATTTGCCACACGTCCAACAAGTTTCTTTGTTACTTTTGGAAGACTTGCGCTTAGTCTTTCTGCTAGGTTTGTAGGACTCCTTCTTGTAAGTCCTTTTGGATGGAAAAGTCCTTTTGGAAGATTTCTTCCGTCTTTTCTTTTCAGAAGTAAGGTCTGTAAAACCGCAGTCATTGCAGAAAGTCCCAAGGCCATACTTTCCTTTATGCTTAAGTTGCTGTTTAAGCTTAAGGTCAGTACAGAGGTCTATCCCAGTGGAGGTGATAAAACTTACTAGGTCACCGTAAGTAAGATTGTTATAAGGTATTTGACCATCAAATCTGGTCTTAATAGTTGTTCGAACTTTGTCAGCGAACAGAGGAGAAAGACCACTGATAAATCTTTCTTTCCAGAAGTCATTATTGCAGTCGGGTCTGATCAGGACTTTGACCAGGAAGGTATCTTTGTACCACCTAAAGTCTGCTAGATTTTTACAGCGAAGATTATTCAAGATTTCTAGACTTCTATCTTGGAAGAGTTTGGGTTCTCCCATGAAGTGTCTAGCTATATGATAGAGAAGGGTAGCGCAAGCATCTTCTTGTGCTTCCTGCACCGTGGTTTCTCTACCGTCTTCAACTTTCACCGTTTGTACAGTAGTTGTAGCATTGAATATGAGGTCTTTTTCCACCTCGGAGACGTAGTTGTCCCACCAATGTTTAATCATGCCGGTAAAACCCGAGACTATCATGGTGGTAGCTCCTTTGTCAGAGGAACCTTTAATTTTGTAGGCGGTAATTGATACAGCCATTTCATGGAGCTTATTGTAGATCTGGTGTTCTGCCAGACCGTCAATATTCCATTCACTAATACCCCTTCCATCGTGATTGCAGGTGGAGAGGTAAGGATGTTCCTCATATTGAACATCAGGAGGAGAGGGTTTTTTGTAATAGTTCTTTTTGAGACTATATCTTTCGTTGGTAAGTTTGGAGAGAGAGTTCTTTTGAGAACTGGATTCTCCTTGTTGGGATATTTTAAACTTAGCAAGTTTAGAATTGATTTTTTCCAAAATCTGTTCTGAGATTTTTAAATCGTCATTGAGGTCAGGAAATTTTTCCTTTTGGAATTCGGGTATCTTGAAGATAGGGTTAGAGATAGGTTTCGAGCTGGGAGTGCTCTTGACAGGTATGGGAGTCAGAAGAGTAGTTCCCTTCGTATCTTCAATTTGCTGAGATATGGTATGGAGAACTTGATTAGTATAATTGTTCTGCTCAATTATTCTATCAAGATCTTTGCACTGAGGAGTCATAGATCCTCTGTCAGATTTAGTCTTGAAAGGCGAATCCTTGATGACTTCATTGGAATAAGGAATATTTAGGCCTTCAAGAGGAGGGGTTGTTGATTCAATAACCGTGTTTCGTTGGGTGTACCATCTGGTAACCATAACGTTAAGCGGTTCAACTTGGTTTTCTATCTTTCCAGTTTTTTCTAACCAAAAGAAGAATTCCATATCACATCGGAGTCTTTTCATGTCGGCTATCCATAGCCTTCCTAACTCCTTTTGTTGCTCGCTGGAATAGGTACTAAGGTACTATTTTCGCTTAAGGGTGTCCTTTGGATGATTCCATCGGACTTTCAAGGATGCGAGGTCTGGGGAGTATTCTTCATTATCATTTTTGATAACGAGAAGACTAGGGTCAGTCCTGACCCACTGAGGAGGTGGAGCCATTTCTGAGGCTGTTGGGCTTCCTGGCTCGTAGAGATTTTCGGGTTCAGGAGCCCGAGTATTCTGCTGGTAATAGACTTTAGGTACTGGACCAGAGAAGTCAACTCCTCTAATCTTTCCCTTGTCATTAGGTTCGTCTTCATTTTCATCACTTCCCTCCCGGGGTTTGGAAGTTGAGGCACGAGTGGAGATAGATCGACGAAACGACGAATGCCGAGACGAATCTAACCCGAGGAATTTTAGATCGATAGATCCATCAGGGTGTTGAATTACCCGTTCGATTTGAGATCTCTCAGAGTAGATCCGAATGGGTTGGGTGATATTCTCAAAGTGCCAGTCATTACTTCGGAGAATATCATCCCAAATAAGAGCCTTAGGAACAAAGACTGTGCTACAATCTTTGTTTGCTTACATTAGGGTGGTTACTCCTTTAGGGCTCGTGAATCTAGCTTTAGGAGCTAGATTTGTACCCATGAGGCGATAATATACACGGTATATAATCGCTATTTCTCTGGTATTCTCCTTACTATTCATGTTCTTTGTTTTAACATTCAGTGTTAAAACATCCATGATGTTAGGATCATTAATATCCACAGAGAAATTTGGATAACAATTAAAGTATACCGGGCCGTCGGCGAGGTTACTTTGGATTACACCTAAGAGTGAGTCGTCAAAATTTAAGAGACGAGCATCCCTTAGGATAGCACAGACTGGGATGTCTAGTCCCTGTCGGAAAAGTGGCTTAATAGCTACTTGAACAAGTCCAACATGCAGATAATTAAATTGATTTCTAAATCTATTAATATCTAATTCGTTGAACAGTTGAATAATTTCCAAAGAATTATTGATGGCTACAGTAGACTCAGAGGTCTTGATATTATGTTTTTTCAAAAAACTAAATTTTTTGATTTGATAAATCGTGTTGAAAGATTCTTCTGGAATACTCCAGTTTTGAAGATCATTTTCAATATTGGCAATCGGAGTTGCCTGAGAAGACAGGTTAACAGTATTTTTAACATGATTGTTCATCATTCTTAAACAAACTGTCCAGAGACTAACAGAGCAAACTTAGATGTTCAAACAAGCAGGCATATTAACCTTAAACAGATATGCAGGGACAAAATATAATTATGAATATATATCTATGGCTTATGGAATCTTAACAAGTTTTAATGGCTTTACACTAAAGACTGCTAAGTGTTATCTTAGTCGACGGGACCACCAACAAGATCTTAACACGCCACACCTAGGCTTAACGATCTACTTTCAGGCTGACCAACGTCTACACCGGAGATTAAGATAACACTTAGCAGTCTTTAGTGTAAAGCCATTAAAACTTGTTAAGATTCCATAAGCCATAGATATAGATTCATAATTAGATTTCGTCCC
>CM061559.1:14661478-14663978 GCA_030864225.1 Capsicum baccatum var. pendulum
GAAAAATTATTTTCCATTATGGAAGATGATTCCTCGACAACTTCAGAACTCTCTTCTGGCAGCGAAGACTATAGCGACGAAGAATTTATCAACGCCGCTTATGAGTCTGATGATTCTCAATCCGGACAAGATTGTGAGTGCAATGGCACTTTCTGTAGTTGTTCGACCAAAACCATTAATGTCATAACCGGAAAACCCAGGGAAATCCTGTTCGACATTATAGAACATATTTCTGATGATGAGCTGCGAAGTAAGTATCTTCAAGAGCTCAAACGCTTACTTTCTCAAGAAGAGAGTCCCCCAAAAGCCAAACCCATAGTTCAACCATTCAATATGCAAAAGGTTATGGCTAAATTCCAAGCATCCCCCTCAGAACCTTCCATTTCTGACCTAAAGGGAGAAATTGCCAGCTTAAAAGGAGAAATTAAAAATCTCAAGACCAGACTTGATCATGTGGAACTTAACATCCTCACAGAACAAGTCGTTAGGTCTGCCTTACCTTCGCACAAGGCCCCTGAGTCTCCCAAATATCTTCCTATCACTCCTATGGATCATCTGAAAGAACCAGACCTATTCCCTGGAACTGACGTTCCATCTGACGTTCCATCCTCTTCGTAAAAGGCCATTTCCGCCATTAAAGCTTACAGCGAACATATTGTTGTAAAAATTGTTGGTCTTGTTGGTGGTCCCGTCGACTAAGATAACACTTAGCAGTCTTTAGTGTAAAGCCATTAAAACTTGTTAAGATTCCATAAGCCATAGATATAGATTCATAATTAGATTTCGTCCCTGCATATCTGTTTAAGGTTAATATGCCTGCTTGTTTGAACATATAAGTTTGCTCTGTTAGTCTCTTGACAGTTTGTTTAAGAATGATGAACAATCATGTTAAAAATACTGTTAACCTGTCTTCTCAGGCAACTCCGATTGCCAATATTGAAAATGATCTTCAAAACTGGAGTATTCCAGAAGAATCTTTCAACACGATTTATCAAATCGGAAAATTTAGTTTTTTGAAAAAACATAATATCAAGACCTCTGAGTCTACTGTAGCCATCAATAATTCTTTGGAAATTATTCAACTGTTCAACGAATTAGATATTAATAGATTTAGAAATTAATTTAATTATCTGCATGTTGGACTTGTTCAAGTAGCTATTAAGCCACTTTTCCGACAGGTACTAGACATCCCAGTCTGTGCTATCCTAAGGGATGCTCGTCTCTTAAATTTTGACGACTCACTCTTAGGTGTAATCCAAAGTAACCTCGCCGACGGCCCGGTATACTTTAATTGTTATCCAAATTTCTCTGTGGATATTAATGATCCTAACATCATGGATGTTTTAACACTGAATGTTAAAACAAAGAACATGAATAGTAAGGAGAATACCAGAGAAATAGCGATTATATACCGTGTATATTATCGCCTCATGGGTACAACTCTAGCTCCTAAAGATAGACTCACAAGCCCTAAAGGAGTAACCACCCTAATGGAAGCAAACAAAGATCGTAGCACAGTCTTTGTTCCTAAGGCTCTTATTTGGGATGATATTCTCCGAAGTAATGACTGGAACTTTGAGAATATCACCCAACCCATTCGGATCTACTCCGAGAGATCTCAAATCGAACGGGTAATTCAACACCCTGATGGATCTATCGATCTAAAATTCCTCGGGTTAGATTCGTCTCGGCATTCGTCGTTTCGTTGATCTATCTCCACTCGTGCCTCAACTTCCAAACCCCGGGAGGGAAGTGATGAAAACGAAAACAAACCTAATGACAAGGGAAAGATTAGAGGAGTTGACTTCTCTGGTCCAGTACCTAAAGTCTATTACCAGCAGAATACTCGGGCTCCTGAACCCGAAAATCTCTACGAGCCAGGAAGCCCAACAGCCTCAGAAATGGCTCCACCTCCTCAGCGGGTCAGGACTGACCCTAGTCTTCTCGTTATCAAAAATGATAATGAAAAATACTCCCCAGACCTCGCATCCTTGAAAGTCCGATGGAATCATCCAAAGGACACCCTTAAGCGGAAATGGTACCTTAGTACCTATTCCAGCAAGCAACAAAAGGAGTTAGGAAGGCTATGGATAGCCGACATGAAAAGACTCTGATGTGATATGGAATTCTTCTTCTGGTTAGAAAAAACTGGAAAGATAGAAAACCAAGTTGAACCGCTTAACGTTATGGTTACCAGATGGTACACCCAACGAAACACGGTTATTGAATCAACAACCCCTCCTCTTGAAGGCCTAAATATTCCTTATTCCAATGAAGTCATCAAGGCTTCGCCTTTCAAGACTAAATCTGACAGAGGATCTATGACTCCTCAGTGCAAAGATCTTGATAGAATAATTGAGCAGAACAATTATACTAATCAAGTTCTCCATACCATATCTCAGCAAATTGAAGATACGAAGGGAACTACTCTTATGACTCCCATACCTGTCAAGAGCACTCCCAGCTCAAAACCTATCTCTAACCCTATCTTCAAGATACC
>CM061559.1:14683978-14698978 GCA_030864225.1 Capsicum baccatum var. pendulum
GCCCCGAGAGCAACATCCAGTACTCGCCGCTCGGACGAAGGCACCGCCTCATCCAAAGTCTAGCGCCAGCAGCCCCGTCATGGACAACGCCACCGATAACCAACACTATCGTACAATGAAGCGCGGCCATCGTTGCTACACGGGCACGGACGGCTCACACGGACTAGCCATGTATGCTGCCATGCGCCCACGCTGCACGTCGACATGGCCACTGAGCGCCTATGCCAACTACCGACCGTCGCCTTGAAGTGCCTTCAACACCTCTACCCCCTTTATATATGCTTAAAAAAAAACCCAAGTGACAGGAGTAGACATGATTTTACCAGAGAATCATACCAGACATATGCGGAACCGAACTGCACGTTTTGATGTGAGACGGAGCCTGTGCACTCAAAAAAAGGTCGCGTAATTTTTAAATGATAATTTCATTGAATTTTTTTTTTTTACAAATATCATTTATTAAAATTGAAAAAATATGTAAAAATAATCAAAAATAGAAAAAATATTTATAAAAATATGAAAAAATTAGGAAAATATTTTTAGTGCATGAACTAACCTTAAACCAACAATCGAGTGCATATTTGTACGCATAACGTAATGATATAAAATATTTAAATTTAAGGAAATTAAATAAAAATTTTAGAAAAATATAAAAATAAGTAACAACACCAAAATATGCATATTAGAATGAAGTAGCCTTAAACCAACAACTGAGTGCGTATTTGTACGAATGACGTAACGATATAAAATATTTAAATTTAAGGATATTAAATAAAAATTATAAAAAAAGGCGACGGGACATTACGAAAACCGCCATGGTGCCTTGGTGCCATGGTGCCATGGTGCCTTGGTGCCACGGTGCCACGGCGCCACGGTGCCTGGGTGCCATGGTGCCACGATGCCTTGGTGCCACGGCGCCACGACGTCTTGGTGGCATGGCGCCATGCTGCCTTGGTGTCATGGTGCCATGCTGCCACGGTGCCTCAGTGCCATGGTGCCATGGTGCCACGGTGCCTTGGTGCCACGGCGCCATTGTGCCACGGTGCCTTGGTGCCATGGTGCTATGCTGCCACGGGGCCACGGGGCCTTGGTGCCATGGTGCCACGGTGCCTTGGTGCCACGGTGCCTGATAACGCTCAATCTACAACTCTCGTGGGAGTGTAAAGCGGTCGTTTGCAAATATAGAACCCAACCTGGGTTGGGTGTCGATCCCACAGGGAATAGCTTGGCCAACAAGTAAGCAAAATTACTAAACTTTTGGTGCAAGTCTCGTAAGAAGGGGGGATTTTTGTTGTGCAAGTAATGTAAACAAAAGCTGAAATTAATAAAGTAAAAAGAGAGATTGTTACGTAGATTGTAAACAATGAGAATTGAAGCGTTGGGGTTATGTCCACCTTCTGAGGTATACGTCTCTATTGGCTATGAGTGTGTAGAGTCTTGACATGAAATTGCTTATAGAGAATTGTAGTCGATGGTAAATCCAAGCGTCTCTCGACCTAAACAAGGACTATTTCACTTTAACTCTCTCAAGCTTAAAGCGTGTCTAACGGTACGAATTCTCCAAGAGGTTAGTCCAGTTACGGCACTAGCTTTTTAATAGGAAAAGGTGTCCTACTACCTTGACATTATCTCTTTTCCAGACAAATAACCTTTCTCTAGAACAAGTTAAATGTTAGACTGGCGTATTCTTGCGTTCGCAACCGCAAAGAATGTAGATTAAGATGAAGAGAATAATGATATAAGCAATATACGTGTCATGAACTCACAAACTCACAGCAATAGATAGTATCTCATTCGGCTTCCATAACCCCAACAGAGAGGTTTAGTTACCCATGAATGCGAAGGAGATCACGATTGATATTGTTATTATACCACAAGATTGATCAATTTCGTGTAGCACAAGTGGTAGGCGTGAGGCGTGTTTCCTTAGCTTGGTAACGATTCTCTTGTTGTGGAATTTAAAAATAGAAGAGTAGAAGAAAATAAGATTATTGGAAAGATTAGAAGAGTTGTTGAATGGTGAATTGTTAAGTGAAGAATGAATAAAAATCTCTAGCATGATAGGGTATTTATAATACCCATATCCTACTCCTACTAAGCTAATGAAATAAATAACCAAATCCTAATAGGCTAATGGAATACTTAACCCAAATGTACTAGGTTAAGGTAACATTATCATAATCCAAATAAACTAATGAAATACATAACCTAATTGTATTAGGTTAATGTATCATTGTCAAAATCCAGCTTTGTATCTGTAAGTCCCCAAAGTCTTCAGAAATCCTGTTTTAGCCCGGGACAGATTTTCCATGCAGCATTTTTGGTCCAGGTCCCCAGAGTCTTCAGAAATGTTGTTTTAGCCCGGGACAGATTTTCCATGCAGCAGGTTTGGTCCTTATGCGTGTAGACTTTATTCCCTTCCTTTGTGAGCTTTCTTTTGAGTCAAGTAAGCCATAAAATGCTGAATTTTGCATCATTTATACCTGAAACTTTACTAATCATGTTTGTTAGCTCATTTATAGGAAAAAAGACTAAAAGTGCATGAAATATATAGTTTGTTCTCAAAACTAGGCTAAAATATGGGCAAAATATATTGATATAGGCGCGTAAATTCGCCTATCATCAACACCCCACACTTGAAGCTTTGTTCATCCTCGAACGAAATATCATGTCCTTCTTAGCGTCGACTTAAGGTTTCACAGTAACAACACAAAGCATTCGTCAAGACAAGCACAACGATTATCAACAAAGAGTACTTCCCGATTATAAGTAGAAACAGTTTAACCTCTAGCATAGACTCGGGATGGTGGTCAACTCGCATGCAAACGTTAAGGTACAAGGAATCATATATAACTACCCAAAACTCATCAACCATGTGTGTCTCACAATATATTACCCATAATCACTCACAAGTATAGCATATTTTTCAAACATGGGTATCAACAATATCCTTGCTCTCACTCTCACAAAGAATTCTTATGTAGCAACTGATGACCAAAGGCTTGCCCTTAATGTAGTACTCTACTAAATGTCGGAATGTTAAGATTAGGATCAAGTAGGTCTTTTGATGGTTGTAATGTAGGCTAAGGGACGGGTAGGACTATTTTGGCCAAGAATAGTGACTAAGCTCCTAAGCGCTTTAATACATCACTTTGTATCATTGACACTTTTTTCTTTCAACCTTTCTTCTTTATTTTATTCTACCACCCTTGTTCTCCTCTTTTTGTTTTTCAATTTTAAGAACAACTCACTTTTCAGCTTTCTTTTCCTTTTTCTTTTCGCAACATACCTCTTATGATAGCACTTTCTTTTTCATAACACATTCACGCACCATTACAATTTAAAGCATCATACTCACCCAAGTTCCTCTTATGTTGTCACATGACTTTTTCACTTTAAAGCACTTAGGAATTTGGATCAAATTACAGTCTTGAAAAAAAAAGGATTAGGCTTACATACAAGGTTGTCAAAGAAATAGGCTAAAGGCTCAAAAGGGTTTAACTAGGATGATATCAATGGGTAGGTAAAACTGAAGGTAAACATGTATAGGTTGCCAAAGAAATGCCTAAATCATATCCTAAACTTACACTCCTTATTTTCGCTTTGCATACATACCAGGCAAGTTCTAGAATCAGCCACACACATAGAATATACTATTATCTCACACACACAAGGCACATGGTCGACTTGATTGGAAGTAATATAGACTCTTGACCCAACAAGTGAAGGAATTGAATCACACAATATCACATAATGAGTCACAACTAGAGCCTAAACGTCTCAATAGTCACAATTGTAGCACATACTCTTGTTTCAATCTCATGCTGTCTATCAAAATAATTTCATGGAAGCGAGAAAAAATTTGACTCCTAAAAAAAACAAAAAAAAACGTCAAACGAAAAAAAAAACGGACTCAAAAAAAAAACATACAAACATAGGTGTAAACAGAGAAGTATAGCATGCGATAAACAGAGAAGTATAGCATGCGATTCTGCCACCCCACACTTAGACGGGACACTGCCCTCATTGGAAAATAAATGCGAAGAACCTGGTTAGTCGGATCCTTCATCAATGTCGGGGGTCATACCCCATTCGTCTGAATCATCATAAGAGTCGTCGTCAGAGTTCTCCTCCTCGTCAGAATCAGGAAAGCGTCTATCATCATCAGTCGGCACATCATTGTCTAGAGTTTCCTCAAAATATAAGCCCACTCCACATATTTCCTGTGCATGCATGTTCATTGGGTAGTCGTGGTCCAGCTGTTGGATCTCTTCAGCAGTTGGAATATGTCCACTACTCATCATAGTGAATCGTGTCATGCCATAGAGATGACGGAAGAAACTCTCATCACGAGCATGTCTCTCCGCAGTAGTAAGGTTGACTCCATGAGTTGTTTCAGCATCTTTGACCTTGGTGAGGTCAACCTTCTTTGGGTTATGTGGGTGTTTGTGGTCAGCTGGTTCCTCTTCGATATCCTCCTTCCGCAACATCGCTGTCAACAAATTGCCGAATGTGAAATGGGACCTTTTGTGGAGTCTGGCCTTCCTCATGGTAGATCGAATGATTGCCCCAAAGTTGACAGGGACATTCATCATCAAATCATAGACCAAACACACTCTATCTCTCGATATCTTGGTGTATTGAGTCCCAGGAATATGACATGAGTTGACAATGCGCATCCAGATTCTTGCTTCCCTATTTAGTGGAGCATAGGGGAAGGTGTTGTGTCGGCCTGTTTCTTTATGTCTGCCCCACCTTGCCATCGATCTGCTTCCACAAAACGTGTGTCGTATTGCTCTATAAGGAGGCCTGCTGTACAGCTCTTTGAATAGTGCTGTGTCGACTAAAGGTAAGCCAAGAAAAGAGTTGATCCAATCCGCAGTGAGCTGTAACACTTGGCCTCGAATTTTAACTTCATTGCCTGTTGTGTTCGGCGACCAGTTGGCATAAAACTCTCCTGTCAGATCAAGATTACACTCTCCCATGTCGCGGAAGATGAAATCCAGCTTCAAAGCCATTATTTTTGCCAACATTCGCGGCTCCTTCTTTGCTAAGGTCTCCTTGTTGATCAAGTCGACGTGTACGTACTTTGTTTCTTTGTTACTGCTGTACCATGCTTTGGCTTCTTCCTCAAGAACCCATTTTATTCCGAACATTCTGCGTGGTAGGTGTGCTGAGGATGATTCTCCTTGGTCTTTTCGACTTCTCTTCTTGCCCTTTTGGGACGTGGTAGCCTTCTCCTTGCCTTGCCTTGCTTTAGGTGCCATTGTACCTGAGACTAGAAATAATGTAAGTTGTAGCACAATCTCACTTGATACAATCTATATGCAAGCACTAGGGGTACCACCCCACACTTAATTTTGTTACGCAAATCAATGAGGTGAAAGTAGTCGATTTACTCAGATTTCGTCGACATACGTTTTAGGATTGTATTCTGACAAGAAAATCAGCATTGCATCACTTATTTGCATCATTGGAATACTTTCATGGTAGATATAGCAACACTACGACATAGGGGTTACCACATGGAATCGTTATTCTTACAACAAGCACAACCTCCTAAGTCGATAGGCACTATATTCTTATCCCGATGGCCGGGATAGTCTAACATATAAGCATCCAAACAATAATCTTAAGCAATATTCATAGCTATATCAATTCAGCAATTATCATAACAATGCTATTGAAACCAAATTCAAGTTGGAAACAAGCCAAGAATTCCCTACGTACATGTTTACTCACATGATTTTGCAACAACAATCCAAACACATGAACATCACCAACAATCTTATATGATTTAGAAATTCATAATAAACATATCAACGTAGTACTTACGAGAAATAAATGAAGAATAACAGAGTACTTACTTGCTTGAAGCTTGTGGAGATGGTGTTGTGAATTGGAAGAGCAAAAGAAGAAAATTTTGAGTGGATTTGGAAGGTTATGCGGCGCCATTAGGGTATTTTTTAGTGTGGTTGTGTTGTAAAACTAAGTCCCCTTTATATAGGAATATAATGGGTTGGGTTTTGACCCTTTTACAATCGGGTTTGGATACAAAAACACCACATATGCGGCGCATAATACTCGGCATATCAATGACATATGTGGCGCATTATCTATGGCATAATGGGACATATGCGCCGCATAGTCTATGGAATTTGTAGACATATGCGCCGCATAGTCTATGGCATATGAGATACTGAGACCAAATGCCATAGCATAGGCGGCGCATAGTCAAAAGCATACCTAGGAATAGGCGACGCATAGTGTATAGCACACTAGATTCCGAGACCTTAGGCTATAGGATAGGTCGTGCATCGTTCGTGGCCTAGTTTTACCAAGGCCTAGCCTTCCTCGAAGCCTATTTTGACGAGGAAAAGGCTCAATCCATAGCCTTATGCATCATCCTTCCTAACTTACTAACTTTACCATATAATGCGTCCAAATCGTCAATTGAAATCGATCTCCTCGTTGAATACTTCTTGCACCTATATTTGCTCAAAACAAATGAAAACGATTAGTACGATGGGTTGCCTCCCACCAATCACCTTAGTTTTGGTCATGGCACGACTCTTATTTTTGGATTTTCTTTTATCAAAAAGAAAAAAAAAATACTAAAACGATGAAACAATAAAACGATAAAACAATAAAACATTAAAACAATGGGTTGCCTCCCATCTAGCGCCTTATTTATTGTCGTGGCTCGACGTAGTAATCTCGAGTACTTAGACTTCGTCGAGATAAGTGATGGCCATGTCATTCATCGAGTCAAGAGGACCGATATATGGCTTAACACGTTGGCCATTCACTTTGAAGACAACACCCTTATTGCCTTCCAATTCGACTACTCCAGACGAGTAGACTTGGATAACCTTAAATGGACCAGACCATTTCGATTTTAACTTTCCTGGGAAGAGCTTAAATCTGGAGTTGAAGAGTAGTACCATGTCACCCTTTTGGAAGTTTCGTCGAACAATCCGCTGATCATGATACTTCTTCATCCGCTCCTTGTATAAATCTGATCTTTCATATGCATGGAGACGGAATTCATCTAGTTCGTTCATCTGCTCCAACCTCAGATTCTTCACATCATCCCAATTCAAGTTCAATTGCTTCAATGCCCACAATGCCTTGTGCTCGAGTTCGATGGGTAGATGACAAGCCTTCCCATAAACTAGTTGATAAGGAGACATTCCAATGGGTGTCTTGAATGTAGTCCTATACGCCTATAGTGCATCATCTAGCTTTCGAGACCAATCCTTCCGATTCTCATTAACCGTCTTTGCAAGGATTTGCTTGATCTCACGATTGAAAACCTCTACTTGTCCACTAGTTTGGGGATGATAAGGCGTAGCTACCTTGTGTTGCTTGACACCATACTTGGCCAATACAGATTTGAATAGCTTGTTGCAAAAGTGAGATCCTCCATCACTTATGATAGTACGAGGTACTCCAAAGCGAGAGAAGATATTCTTCTTTAAGAACGCTACAACACGCTTTACTTCGTTGTCGGCTAATGCTACAGCTTCAACCCATTTTGAAACATAATCCACAGCAACCAAGATGTACTTCATTCCAAACGAATTCATGAATGGTCCCATGAAATCAATACCCCACACATCAAAGAGTTCTACCTCAAGAATTTTTGACATGGGCATTTCATGGTGTTTTGAAATAGCACCTTGACGTTGGCATTGGTCACACCTTCTCACATAGTCGTATGTGTCTCTGAATATCGAAGGCCAATAATATCCACTTTGCAATACTTTTCTTGTTGTTCGATTGCCTGCATGATGTCCTCTAACTTGTGAAGTGTGGCATGCTTCCAATATAGTAGGCACTTTTTCATGGGATATACATCGTCGAATGATACCATCAGCGCATCTTCGAAACAAATAAGGCTTATCCCAATAGTAGTGCTGAACGTCATGCATAAACTTCCTCCTTTGGTGGTAAGATAAATTGGCGGGTAGCATATTACTCACCACGAAATTTGCAAAGTCGGCATACCATGGTAATTTCTCCATTGTTGTCGCTAATATCTCCTCGTCTGGGAATGCATCATCAATCTGAATTTCAGGTTGCGCCACTTGCTCACTCTCAAGTCTAGATAGGTGATCAGCTACTTGGTTCTCGCAACCTCTTCTATCTTTGACTTCGAAATCAAACTCTTGCACCAGTAATACCCATCGAATCAACCTTGGTTTTGCATCCTTCTTCGTCATTAGATACCTAAGAGCTGCATGGTCTGTATGAACGATCACCTTAGTACCCAACAGATAGGCGCGAAACTTCTCAAACGAATACACAACCACTAGGAGCTCTTGTTCAGTAACAGTGTAGTTCCTTTGGGCTTCATTTAGGACCTTACCCACATAGTAGATAGGATGAAATAGTTTCTCCTTTCTCTGTCCAAGAACAACACCAACGGCTACACCACTAACATCACAAATGACTTCGAATGGGAGCGTCCAATCTGGTGCTACCATGATAGGGGCTTCAATGAGTTTTCCTTTAAGGCATTCGAATGCCTTTAAGTAATCGTCATTAAAGTCAAACTTCGCATCTTTCTCCAATAGTTTGCACAATGGACTAGAAATTTTGGAGAAGTCTTTGATGAATCTACGATAGAACCCAGCATGGCCAAGAAAACTACGAACTCCCTTCACCGAAATTGGAGGCGGTAGCTTCTCGATTACCTCTGTTTTTGCGCGATCAACCTCTATTCCTCTTTCGGAGATCTTGTGCCCAAGAACGATTCCTTCTTTTACCATGAAGTGGCACTTCTCCCAATTCAGCACAAGGTTAAACTCTACACATCTTTGCAATGCCATGCTCAAGCTTGCCAAGCACGCTTCAAAGGACTCACCAACAACTAAAAAGTTGTCCATAAATACCTCCAAAGTGTCTTCAACCATATCAGAGAAAATAGACATCATACAACGTTGAAAGGTGGCTGGGGCGTTACATAGGACAAATGGCATGCGTTTGAAGGCAAACGTACCATATGGGCATGTAAACGTTGTCTTATCTTGGTCTTCGGGATCAATACAAATCTGATTATAACCTGAATAACCATCCAAGAAGCAAAACCATTCTTTCCCCTCTAATCGATCTAGCATTTGGTCCATAAATGGCATGGGGAAGTGATCCTTGAGCGTCCAAGAATTCAGCTTGCGGTAGTCCATGCATACTTTCAATCCAGTAACGGGCCTGAGTGGAATAAGCTCATTCTTTGCATTCGCGACCACCGTCATACCTCCTTTCTTGGGAACACATTGCACAAGACTCACCCATGTACTATCAGAGATAGGATATACAACTCCTGCGTCTAACCACTTGATAATCTCCTTCTTCATCACTTCTTGCATTGGTGGCTTTAATCGCCTTTGATTTTCAATGGTGGGTGTGCACTTTTCTTGAAGCTGAATTTTATGTGTGCAAATCCTAGGTGAAATACCAATAATATCCTCAATGGTCCATCCAATAGCTCTAATATACTTGCGTAAGATTGCAATAAGAGCTGCAAAGTGTTGCTCACCCAAATTGGCTGCCACTATGACTAGAAGAGTGTTTCCGCTTCCTAAGAATGCGTACTTCAAATGGCTTGACAGCTCCTTCAATTCTAACGTGGGTGGTTCTTCAATAGATGGCTTAGCTGGTGGTGTGGGTCAATTTTTGAGATCAAGATCCAGCTTCTTGGGAGTATAGCGATATGTCCCTAATCCCGATAGAGCACAAATATCATCTTCAGAAATTTCAGCATCATCATTATCTCCTTTCATGAGCAAAACCTCCAAAGGATCATCAAGAATTTACTCTTCTGCAAGTAACTCTTTCTCATCATCAAAGACAACATCAGCCACAGAAAATACATTCAGATCTTTGGGTTTCTTCATTGATTTGCAAACAACAAAGTGAACCACTTCGTCATTTATTCGGAATGAATGCTCATTAGTTCTCAAATCTATGAGCACACTTCCCGTAGCAAGGAAAGGGCATCCCAAGATTATGGGAACCTCTGAATCTGCTTCACAATCCAAGATGACAAAGTCTGCTGGAAAGATAAATGAAGAAACCTTTACCAAGACATCACATAGAATACCAACCGATCGTTTTACCGACCTATCCGCCATAACAAGCCTCATATTAGTTGGTGTAGGATCTCCTAACCCCAACTTCTTGTAGATCGATAATGGCATCAAGTTGATGCTGGCTCCTAAGTCACACAATGCTTTGGCAAAGTTCAAAGATCCGACGGTGTAAGGAATAGTGAAAGCTCCGGGGTCGGCCTTCTTCTGAACTATCGATCGGGTAGCAATTGCACTACAATGATGCACATCATCCTTCAGCTCATAACTTTATGCCCTCTTTTTGGTCAAAAGATCTTTCATAAACTTCGCATACCCAGGCATTTGTTCAAGTGCCTCTACCAATGGAACATTAATGGTCAGTTGCTTCAACATAGTCATAAATTTGCTGAACTTAGTGTCATCGGCCACCTTCTTCAATCTTTGGGGAAAAGGTGGTGGTGGGTATGGAAGTGTTCTCTCCACGGCTTTCTTCTCCTCTTGCTTCCTTTTTTCCACTTTTTCAGGTTGCACGTCACTAGGTGAAACGTCCCTGACGTTGAGAGTAGTTGTTGCAGCTTCTTCTCCTTTTGTAACGTCACTAGGTGTAATGTCCATGTCCGCAACTTCATCAACCACTTGCTTGCCTTTTGTTGAAGCTTATAGCACCTTACCACTTCTGGTAGTGATGGCCATGCATGACCCATCATTCTTTGGGTTTTGCACAGTATCGCTTGGTAAGGTGCCAGCCTTTCTTTGATTGAATGCTACTGAAAGTTGGCTCAATTGCTGCTCTATTTGCTTGATAGAAGTGGAATAAGAATCAACTAGTTGCTTCATGGAGGACAAATCATCAATCACCTCCTTAACTCCCGCGCTCGTTTCTTCCACTCCTTTCAATAACTTAGCCATCATGTCTTCCATACTCCCAGAATTAGATGTGGTGGTATCATGTCTACCAGGGGGAACGTACAAACCACTCTTTTCATTATTTTTCTTCCAACTACCTTGGTATTTGCTTCCAGATTTATCATAATAGTTCCGACCTTGGTTTCCTTGGGCATTCCCTCGGAAACCCCCTGATTGTTCAAGTAGTTGGCCTAATCTTCCGAATCAGATTCGTCTCTTCCTTTTGACGCAATAGCTTTCACTTTTTCAGTCTTCCCTAATAGATGCTTTGTAAGAAGATCCATTTGGGTTTTCATGTGCGCCATATCTTGATCACGTTCTTCTTCTCTTCTTCATTGGTCTGCAGTCATGCCAATAGATAAAGTGGGGCTTGGTACCTCAGAATCCCTGGTATGCCAAGCTCTACTTTATTTCGTCATACGATCTAGCATATTGCTTGCTTGACCAAAGGTGAGGTCCGTAAAAGAACCTCCAGCTGCGTCATCCACCACTGGTTTAGTTACTGAATTCAAGGCTCTATACAAGATCTCCATGAGGTGAACATTAGTCATGTGATGGTTTGGGCATCTCGCTAGCTTTGTCTTGAACCTCTCCCATGTTTCATGAAGAGCTTCAGAGGAAAGCTGACGAAAGTTGCTGATTTCATCTCTCAATTTAGCCCTTTTGTATGGCGGAAAGAATCTTTCTAGGAAAGCATCTCTCAATTGCCTCCAATTTGTAATTGAATCAGGAGTCAGCCCATTCAACCATAGTGTTGCCTCCCCAGACAGAGACAATGGAAATAGACATAATCGAATAGAATTCTGACCAACACCAGGATTGTCAATGGACTTGCATGTAGAAATAAAGTTAATGAGATGCATATTCGGATCATCTCCTGCTAGTCCACCAAATAATACCTTGAGTTGCAATAACTGAATCATGGTGCTTGTGATGTTGAACTTGGCTCCGATACCATCAATATCATCATCATCATCGTCGAAAGCTGGCTGCAAAGGTTGGCGATCATACCTATACCGAGCTTGTCAACCTCTTCTGTTGGATGGTGTTATAGTTTCAGCAATATGCCTTGGGTTTATCAACTCGTCGTCACCTAAATCCTCATCGTCAGGATTTGTTGCTCGCCCAGAATTATCAATGTTTTGTTGTTAGACTTGAGCAGCGGCAAGAGCAGCTAATCTTGCTTGCTCGTGTTGAGCAGCCATCCTGTCGATTTCATCTTGTGCTTCCATTCTTCTAATTCGTTGTGGATCAGGATTGATTGGTAATAACGGTTGACCAGAACTTCTAGTATGGGGCATGCACAAAAGTAAAAACCTGCAAGAAACAAAAACAAAAACTAAAAGTAAAAGTATGAGAATCTTTGACCAAAGGGTCTAGTAATTATCACTAACTTGATTGACACTCGTAGTCCCCGGCAACGGCGCCAATTTTTGATAACGCTCAATCTACAGCTCTCGTGGGAGTGTAAAGCGGTCGTTTGCAAATATAGAACCCAACCTGGGTTGGGTGTCGATCCCACAGGGAATAGCTTGGCCAACAAGTAAGCAAAATTACTAAACTTTTGGTGCAAGTCTTGTAAGAAGGGGGGGATTCTTGTTGTGCAAGTAATGTAAACAAAAGCTGAAATTAATAAAGTAAAAAGAGAGATTGTTACGTAGATTGTAAACAATGAGAATTGAAGCATTGGGGTTATGTCCACCTTCTGAGGTATACGTCTCTATTGTCTATGAGTGTGTAGAGTCTTGACATGCAATTTCTTATAGAGAATTGTAGTCGATGGTAAATCCAAGCGTCTCTCGACCTAAACAAGGACTATTTCATTTTAACTCTCTTGAGCTTAAAGCGTGTCTAACGGTAAGAATTCTCCAAGAGCTTAGTCCAGTTACGACACTAGCTTTTTAATAGGAAAGAGTGTCCTACTACCTTGACATTATCTCTTTTCCAGACAAATAACCTTTCTCTCAAACAAGTTAAATGTTAGACTGGCGTATTCTTGCGTTTGCAACCACAAAGAATATAGATTAAGATGAAGAGAATAATGATATAAGCAATATACGTGTCATGAACTCACAAACTCACAGCAATAGATAGTATCTCATTCGGCTTTCATAACCCCAACAGAGAGGTTTAGTTACCCATGAATGCGAAGGAGATCACGATTGATATTGTTATTATACCACAAGATTGATCAATTTCGTGTAGCACAAGTGGTAGGCGTGAGGCGTGTTTCCTTAGCTTGGTAACGATTCTTTTGTTGTGGAATTTAAAAATAGAAGAGTAGAAGAAAATAAGATTAATGGAAAGATTAGAAGAGTTGTTGAATGGTGAATTGTTAAGTGAAGAATGAATAAAAATCTCTAGCATGATAGGGTATTTATAATACCCATATCCTACTCCTACTAAGCTAATGAAATAAATAACCAAATCCTAATAGGCTAATGGAATACTTAACCCAAATGTACTAGGTTAAGGTAACATTATCATAATCCAAATAAACTAATGAAATACATAACCTAATTGTATTAGGTTAATGTATCATTGTCAAAATCCAGCTTTGTGTCTGTAAGTCCCCAAAGTCTTCAGAAATCCTGTTTTAGCCCGGGACAGATTTTCCATGCAGCAGTTTTGGTCCAGGTCCCCAGAGTCTTCAGAAATGTTGTTTTAGCCCGGGACAGATTTTCCATGCAGCAGTTTTGGTCCTTAGGCGTGTAGACTTTCTTCCCTTCCTTTGTGAGCTTTCTTTTGCGTCAAGTAAGCCATAAAATGCTGAATTTTGCATCATTTATACCTGAAACTTTACTAATCATGTTCGTTAGCTCATTTATAGGAAAAAAGACTAAAAGTGCATGAAATATATAGTTTGTTCTCAAAACTAGGATAAATATGGGCAAAATATATTGATATAGGCGCGTAAATTCGCCTATCAGTGCCATGATTCAATGGTGCCTTAGTGCCTTAGTGCCTTAGTGCCTTGGTGCCGCGGTGCCCTCGTGCCATGGTTGCGCGCCGACTTGGTGCCACGGTACCTTGGTGCCATGGTGCCACGGTGCCATGGCGCCACGGTGCCTTGGTGCCTTGCTGTCATGGTGCCCTGGTGCCCTGGTGCCTTGGTGCCCTGGTGCCCTGGTGTCACGCCGCCTTGATGCCCTGGTGCCACGCCGCCTTGGTGCTACGGTGGCATGGCGCCACGGTGCCTTGGTGCCATGGTGCCCTGGTGCCAAGCTGCCCTGGTGCCTTGGTGCCATGGTGCAGGGATTCAAGGCGAGCGCGACCGTCATTTGCAAGGAGCGTCGTACGGGGCAGATAGGAGTTGATGAAGAGCCCATGCCCACTTCGTCTACCGCATCCGAGTATCCCGACCGCTGCTCACGGACCACGACATCGTACGACGAAGCGAGGGAGGCATGGGACGCAAGGGCGGCCTATCGATTCGCCCCACGCATGAAATGCGAGAGGCGAAAGGTAATCGATAAAACTTGATAATGCATGCAGCACAGGAAACCGACTTGGAGCAAGCCTACATTGCGCTTGCCCCGCGACTGAGATGGAATGCGGGTCAGGACATCGCTGCTCGAGCTGGGATCCAACCTAACCGCACGTGCCGAACACAACTCACGTGTCGTGCGTCCAAATGCTCTGTCGATGCACGCCCAGCACCGGCCCCAACGCCCAGCAACAGATGTCGTGCGCTGCTGCCAATGCGGATGTTACAAGGCTTAAGCAAGTCCCGCTTGACACGATAGCCCGCCCTTGGGGGGAGAAGAGGAGATGAAGGCAAGCCGAGGCTCATGCACGGGCGCCGCCCACACCGGCGGCCGGCGCTCGCCGCGGATTGGGCTCGGCCGCATGCGTGCAGCGCCTGGAGCTTGCCTAGAGAGCAGCATCCAGTACTCGCCGCTCGCACGAAGGCACCGTCTCGTCCGAAGTCTAGCGCTAGCAGCTCCGTCGTGGACGATGCCATCGATAACCGACACGAGCGTACAATGAAGCGCGGCCGACGTTTCTACGCGGGCACAGA
>CM061559.1:14703978-14706478 GCA_030864225.1 Capsicum baccatum var. pendulum
TGGTGCCACGGTGCCATGGTTCCATAGTGCCTTAGTGCCCTTGTGCCGCGGTGCCACGTTGCCACGGTGCCATGGTGTCATGGTGCCTTGGCGCCGCAATGCGTTGGTGCCATGGTGCCTGGGTGCCATGGTGCCACGGTGCCATGGTGCCTATGTGCCATGATGCCACGCCACCTTGGTGCCACGGTGCCATGGTGCCTTGGTGCCATGGTGCCTTGGTGCCCTGGTGCCATGGTTGCACTCTGACTTGGTTCCACGGTGCCTTGGTGCCATGGTGCCACGCCGTCTTGGTGCCACGGTAACATGGCGCCACGGTGCCTTGGTGCCTTGCTGTCATGGGGCCCTGGTGCCTTGGTGCCCTGGTGCCATGGTGCCATAACGCCTCGGTGCCATGGTGCCACGCCGCCTTGGTTCTACGGTGGCATGGCGCCACGGTGCCTTGGTGCCATGGTGCCCTGGTGCCATGGCGCCACGGTGCCAAGCTGCCCTGCTGCCTTGGTGCCATGGTGCAGGGATTCAAGGCGAGCGCGACCGTCATTTGCAAGGAGCGTCGTACGGGGCAGATAGGAGTCGATGAAGGCCCCATGCCCACTGCATCTACCGCATCCGAATATCGCGACCGCCGCTCACGGACCACGACATCGCACGACGAAGCGAGGGAGGCGTAGGACGCAAGGGCGGCCTATCGATTCGCCCCGCGCACGAAATGCGAGGGGCGAAAGGCGATTGATAAAACTTGATAATGCATGCAGCACAGGAAACCGACTTGGAGCAAGCCTACATTGCGCTTGCCCCACGACTGAGATGGCAGGCGGGTCAGGACGTCGCTGCTCGAGCAGGGATCCAACCTAACCGCACGTGTCGAACACAACTCACGCGCCGTGCGTCCAAATGCTCCATCGATGCACGCCCAGCATCGGCCCCAACGCCCAGCAATAGATGTCGTACGCTGCTGCCCATGCAGACGTTGCAAGGCTGAAGAAAGTCCCGCTTGACAGGATAGCCCACCCTTGGGGGAGCAGAGGAGATGAAGGCACTCCCAGGCTCATGCACGGGCACCGCTCACGCCGGCACCGCCTCATCCAAAGTCTAGCGCCAGCAGCCCCGTAGTGGATGACGCCACCGATAAACGACACTAGCGTACAATGAAGCACGGCCGGCGTTGCTACACGGGCACGGACGGCTCGCACGGACTAGCCATGCATGCTGCCATACGCCCACGCTGCACGCCGACATGGCCACTGAGCGCCTATGCCAACTACCGACAGTCGCCTTGAAGTGCCTTCAACACCTCTACTCACGCGTCGTGCGTCCAAATGCTTCGTCGATGCATGCCTAGCACCGGCCCCAACGCCCAAAAATAGATGTCGTACGCTGCTGCACATGCGGACGTTGCAAGGATGAAGCAAGTCCCGCTTGACACGATAGCCCGCCCTTGGGGGGAGCAGAGGAGATGAAGGCACGCCGAGGCTCATGCACGGGCGTCGCCCACGCCGGCCGCCGGTGCTCGTCGAGGATTGGGCTCGGCCGCATGCGTGCAGCGCCTGGAGCTTGCCCCGAGAGCAGCATCCAGTACTCACCGCTCGCACGAAGGCACCGCCTCGTCCGAAGTCTAGCGCCAGCATCCCCGTCGTGGACGACGCCACCGATAACCGACACTAGCTTACAATGAAGCGCGGCCGACGTTGCTATACGGGCACAGATGGCTCACACGGACTAGCCATGCATGCTGCCATGCGCCCATGCTGCACGTCGACATGGCCACTGAGCGCCTATGCCAACTACCGACAGTCGCCTTGAAGTGCCTTCAATACCTCTACCCCCCTTATATATGCTTTAAAAAAACCAAGTGACAGGAGTAGACATGATTTTGCCAAAGAATCATACCAGACATATGCGGAACCGAACTGCACGTTTTGATGTGTGACGGAGCCTGTGCACTCAAAAAAAAGTCGCGTAATTTTTAAATGATAATTTTCATTGATAAAATATTTTTTTTTACAAATATCATTTATTAAAATTGAAAAAATATGTAAAAATAAATCAAAAATAGAAAAAATATTTATAAAAATATGAAAAAATTAGGAAAATATTCTTAGCGCATGAACTAACCTTAAATCAACAATCGAGTGCATATTTGTACGCATAACGTAACGATATAAATTATTTAAATTTAAGGAAATTAAATAAAAATTTTAGAAAAATATAAAAATAAGTAACAACCCCAAAATATGCATATTAGAAAGAAGTAGCCTTAAACCAACAATTGTGTGCGTATTTGTACGAATGATGTAATGATATAAAATATTTAAATTTAAGGATATTAAATAAAAATTTGAAAAAAAGGCGACGGGACATTACTAAAGCCGCCACGACATATGAGGTAGAATTGACATATATTTAAAATACAAAATTAGAGCGGATATGTAGAGAAATGAGTGTGCAACGGTGACGAGGATCGAGGAACGTCAGGAAAATATTAGGATGATCGAACGTAGGT
>CM061559.1:14711478-14726478 GCA_030864225.1 Capsicum baccatum var. pendulum
ACGTCAGTATCGCTGCGGGCCTCCACCTGAGTTTCCTCTGGCTTCGCCCCGCTCAGGCATAGTTCACCATCTTTCGGGTCCCGACAGGTATGCTCACACTCGAACCCTTCTCAGAAGATCAATGTCGGTCAGCGGTGCAACCCTCGGGGGGATCCCACCAATCAGCTTCGTTGCGTCTTACGGGTATACTCGCCCGTTGACTCGCACACATGTCAGACTCCATGGTCCGTGTTTGAAGACGGGTCGAATGGGGGGCCCACAGGACAGCATCCGGAGCGCGCAGATGCCGAAGCACGCCAGAGGCGTGCGCTGCCTGCCACAATCGAGGAGACGGCGTTCCACGAGCGTATTGAAAGCCCAGGCTTTGGCCGCCCCCCTAATCCACGCTGGTCCACGCCCCGAGTCGATCGGCGGACTGGGTCATCGCCATTCTACATCCTTCTCGGGGCGCATCACCGGTGATGATAGGCGAATTTACACGCCTATATCAATATATTTTGCCCATATTTTAGCCTAGTTTTGAGAACAAACTATATATTTCATGCACTTTTAGTCCTTTTTCCTATAAATGAGCTAACGAACATGATTAGTAAAGTTTCAGGTATAAATGATGCATAATTCAGCATTTTATGGGTTACTTGACGCAAAAGAAAGCTCACGAAGGAAGGAAAGGGAGTTTGGACGCCTAAGGACCAAAACTGCTGCATGGAAAATCTGTCCCGGGCTAAAACAGCATTTCTGAAGACTTTGGGGACCTGGACCAAAACTGCTGCATGGAAAATCTGTCCCGGGCTAAAACAACATTTCTGAAGACTTTGGGGACTTACAGACACATAGCTGGATTTGGACAATGATACATTAACCTAGTACAATTGGGTTATGTATTTCATTAGTTTATTTGGATTATGATAATGTTACCTTAACCTAGTACATTTGGGTTAAGTATTTCATTAGTCTAGTAGGATTTGGTTATTTATTTCATTAGCTTAGTAGGAGTAGGATATGGTTATTATAAATACCCTATCATGCTAGAGATTTTTATTCATCTTCTAACATTCTTCAACTATTAATTCTTCACTTAACAATTCACCATTCAACAACTCTTCTAATCTTTCCATTAATCTTATGTTCTTCTACTCTTCTATTCTTAAATTCCACAACAAGAGAATCGTTACCAAGCTAAGGTAACACGCCTCACGCCTACCACTTGTGCTACACAAAATTGATCAATCTTGTGGTATAATAACAATGTCAATCGTGATCTCCTTCGCATTCATGGGTAACTAAACCTCTCTGTTGGGGTTATAGAAGCCGAATGAGATACTATCTATTGCTGTGAGTTTGTGAGTTCATGACACGTATATTGCTTATATCATTATTCTCTTCATCTTAATCTACATTCTTTGCGGTTGCAAACGCAAGAATATGCCAGTCTAACATTTAACTTGTTCGAGAGAAAGGTTATTTGTCTGGAAAAGAGATAATGTCAAGGTAGTAGGACACCCTTTCCTATTAAAAAGATAGTGCTGTAACTGGACTAACCTCTTAGAGAATTCGTACCGTTAGACATGCTTTAAGATCGAGAGAGTTAAAGTGAAATAGCCCTTGTTGAGGTCCAGAGACACTTGGATTTACCATCGACTACAATTCTCTATAAGCAATTGCATATCAAGATTCTACACACTCATAGCCAATAGAGACGTATACCTCAGAAGGTGTACATAACCCCAACGCTTCAATTCTCATTGTTTACAACTTACGTAACAATCCTTCTCTCTTTACTTTATTATTTTCAGCTTTTGTTTACATTATTTGCACAACAAGACTCCCCCCTTCTTACGAGACTTACACCAAAAGTTTAGTAATTTTGCTTACTTGTTGGCCAAGCTATTCCCTGTGGGATCGACACCCAACCCAGGTTGGGTTCTATATTTGCTAATGACTGCTTTACACTCCCACGAGAGCTGTAGATTGAGCGTTATCAAAAATTGGCGCCGTTGCCGGGGAATACGAGTGTCAATCAAGTTCGTGATAATTACTAGACCCTTTGTTCAAAGATTCTCGTACTTTTACTTTTAGTTGTTGTTTTTGTTTTATTTAGGTTTATTCACTGCATCAATGGAGGTACAACGTGAAATTGAAAGGATAACTGCTCAAGTGCATCAACAGAATATTGATAACCCAGGCCGTGCAACAAATCCTGATGATGAGGATCTGGGCGATGAGGAGCTATTAAACCCATGACATACTGCTGAGATGGCGGCACCCATACAGAGGGGAGATTGTCAAGCGCGATGGAGACCTGATCGCCGAGCTATGCAAATTACTTTTGATGATGATGAGGACGATCTGGACGGACCTGGTGCCACCGGAGCTATTATTCTTCCGCCAATAGCGCTCGGAGCCAAGTTCAACATCACAAGCACCATGATTCAGTTATTGCAACTCAAGGGATTATTTGGTGGACTAGCAGGCGATGATCCGAATATGCATCTCATCAACTTTATTTCTACATGCAAGTCCTTTGACAATCCTGGTGTTGGTCAGAATACTACTCGATTACGTCTATTCCCATTGTCTCTGTCTGGGGAGGCAACACTATGGTTGAATGGGCTGACTCCTGATTCAATTACAAATTGGAGGCAATTGAGAGACGCTTTCCTAGAAAGATTCTTTCCGCCATCCAAAAGGTCTCAATTGAGAGATGAAATCAGCAACTTTCGTTAGTTTCCCTCTGAAGCTTTTCAGGAAACATGGGAGAGGTTCAAGACAAAGCTAGCGAGATACCCAAACCATCACATGACTAATGTTCACCTCATGGAGATCTTGTATAGATCCTTGAATTCAATAACTAAACCAGTGGTGGACAACGCAGCTGGAGGTTCTTTCATGGACCTCACCTTTGGTCAAGCAAGCAATATGCTAGATCGTATGACGAAACAAAGTAGAGCTTGGCATACCAGGGATTCTGATGTACCAAGCCCCACTTTATCTATTGGCATGACTGCAGACCAACGAAGAAGAGAAGAAGAACATGATCAAGATATGGCGCACATGAAAACCCAAATAGATCTACTTACAAAGCATCTATTAGGGAAGACTGAAAAAGTAAAAGCTATTGCGTCAAAAGGAAGAGACGAATCTGATTCGGAAGAGGAGGCCAACTACTTGAACAATCAGGGGGGTTTCCGAGGGAATGCCCAAGGAAACCAAGGTCAGAACTATTATGATAAATCTGGAAGCAAAGACCAAGGTAGTTGGAAGAAAAATAATGAAAAGAGTGGTTTGTACGTTCCCCCTGGTAGACGTGATACCACCATATGTAATTCTGGAAGTATGGAAGACATGATGGCTAAGTTATTGAAAGGAGTGGAAGCAACGAGCGCGGGAGTTACGGAGGTAATTAATGATTTGTCCTCCATTAAACAATTAGTAGATTCACATTCCACTTCAATTAGACAACTAGAGCAGCAATTCAGTCAACTTTCAGCAGCACTCAACCAAAGAAAGGCCGGCACTTTACCTAGCGATACTGTGCAAAACCCAAGGAATGATGGGTCATGCATGGCCATCACTACCAGAAGTGGTAAGGTGCTGGAAACTTCAGGAAAAGGCAAGAAAGTGATTGACGAAGTTGCGGACATGGATGACAATGCAAAAGGAGAAGATGCCGCAGCTACTACTCCTGACGTCAACAACGCCACATCCAGCACTGTGCAGCCTGAAAAAGTGAAAAAATAGAAGCAAGAGGAGAAGAAAACCAAGGAAAGAACACTTCCATACCCACCACCACCTTTTCCCCAAAGATTAAAGAAGGTGGCGGATGATACAAAGTTCAGCAAATTTATGAATATGTTAAAGCAGCTGACCATTAATGTTCCATTAGTGGAGGCACTTGAACAAATGCCTGGGTATGCAAAATTTATGAAGGATCTCTTGACAAAGAAGCGGGCAGCAAGTTATGACTTGGCGGATAATGTTCATCATTATAGTGCAATCACTACAAGGTCGCTAGTTCAAAAGAAGGCGATCCTGGAGCTTTCATTATTCCTTGCAAAATTGGATCGTTGGATTTTGCCAAGGCATTGTGCGATCTAGGTGCTAGCATCAATTTGATGCCACTATCCATCTACAAGAAGTTGGGTCTAGGCGATCCGACACCAACCAATATGAGGCTCGTGATGGCTGATAGGTCGGTAAAACGACCTGTGGGTATCTTGAATGATGTGTTGGTGAAAGTGTCTTCATTCATCTTTCCTGCATACTTCGTTATTCTGGATTGTAAGGAGGATTCTGAAGTTCCCATAATCTTGGGACGTCCCTTCCTTGCAACTGGAAGTGTGCTTATTGACATGAAAGATAATGAGATTTTGTTTCGAATTAATGACGAAGTGGTACGGTTTGATATATGCAAAGCAATGAAGCAGCCCAGCGATATGAATGAGTTATCTGTAGCTGATGTTCATCATGAGGATATGAAAGCATTATCTATAGAGAAACAGCCTACTGTTGAGCCATTGTCTGCTGCGCCACTGAATGTTCAGCATGAGGACAATGAAGAACTTATGGGTGATCTAACAGAAACAGAGCCGTATACTCCTAAGCAACCAGATTGTGATCTCAAGAATCAACCAAAAGCGAAGACTCCCTTTGACGAGCCACCAATGCTAGAATCGCAAGAGCTTCCCGATTATCTAAGGTATGTGTTCTTGGAAAGCAGAAATATACTTACGGAGAGTGCAGATGATTTAAGTGAACAGCACGTAGAGGCTCTCATCTCTGCTCTGAAGAGATACAAGAGAGGTATGGGTTGGACTATTGATGATATAATTGGTGACTCTCCGGAGAAACGTAGGAGCCATCTCGAAAAAGATCGCATGCCCACAGGTAAGCCTCATTGTCGTCTAAATCCTTTCAGAAAATGATCCATCACTTATCTCGATGAAGTCTAAGTACTCGAGATTACTATGTCGAGCCACGGCAATAAATAAGGCTCTAGATGGGAGGCAACCCATCGTTTTTTCATTTATTGTTTATCGTTTTTCCTTTCATTCTAGTACTTGTTTTGTTTTGCTAAATGAAAAATCCAAACATAATAGTCGTGCCACGACCAAAACTAAGGCGCTTGGTGGGAGTCAACCCATCGTACTAATCGTTTTCGTTTGGTTTTGAGCAAAAATAGGTGCATGAACTATTCAACGAGGAGATTGATTTCAATTGACGATTTGGACGCATTCTATGGTAAAGTTGGTAAGTTAGGAATGGTGATGCATAAGGCTATGGAATGAGCATTTATCACGCCAAAATAGGCTTCGAGAAAGGCTAGGCCTTGGTAAAACTAGGCCAAGAACGATGCACAACCTATCCTATAGCCTAAGGTTTCGGAATCTAGTGTGCTATACACTATGCGCCGCCTATTCCTAGGTATACTTTTGACTATGCGCCGCCTATGCTATGGAATTTGGTCTCAGTATCTCATATGCCATAGACTATGCGGCGCATATGTCTACAAATTCCATAGACTATGCGGCTCATATGTCCCATTATGCGATAGACAATGCGCCGCATATGTCATTGATATGCCGAGCCTTATGCGCCGCATATGTGGTATTTTTGTCTCCAAAACCGATTGTAAATGGGTCAAAACCCAACCCATTCTCTTCCTATATAAAGGGGACTTAGTTTTACAACACAACCACACTAAAAATTGACCTAAGGGCACCGCATATACATCCAAATCCTCTCAAAATTTTCTTCTTTTGCTCTTCCAATTCACAAAACCATCTCCACAAGCTTCAAGCAAATAAGTACTCTCTTATTCTTCATTTATTTCTCGTAAGTACTAAGTTTCTATGTCTATTATGAATTGCTAAATCGTATAAGATTGTTGGTGATGTTCATGTGTTTCGATTGTTGATACAAAATCATGTGAGTGAACATGTACGTAGGAAAATCTTGACTTGTTTTCGACTTGAAATTGGTTTTAATAGCATTGTTATACTATTTGTGCAATTACTATGGCTATGAATAGTGCTTAAGATTGTTGTTTGGATACTTACATGTTAGACTATCCCGGCCATCGGGATAAGACTTATAGTGCCTACCGACATAAGAGGTTGTGATTGTTGTAAGAATAACTATTCCATGTGGTAAACCCTATGTAGTAGTGTTGCTATATCTACCATGAAAATAGTCCAATGGCTTCAAGTAAGTGATGCATTGCTGATTTTCTTGTTGGAATACAATCCTAAAACGTATGTCGACAAAATCTGAGTAATCGACCACTTTCACTTCACTGATTTGTGTTAACAAAACTAAGTGTGGGGTGGTACCCCTACTGCTTATGTATAGATTGTATCCATTGAGATTGTGCTACCACTAATACTATTTCTAGTCTCAGGTACAATGGAAACGAAAGCAAGACAAGGCAAGGAAAAGGCTACCACTTTCCAAAAGAGCAAGAAAAGAGGCTGCAAGGAGCAAGGAGAACCCTCCTCGCTGGAAATACCTCAACTCACGCTTGGAATTAAGTGGGGTACTTATGCGGAACTTATGAGGATGATGACTCTTATGATGATCCCAACACAAGTGGTATGACCCCAGACATAGAGGAGGAGTCTGACTGACCAGGTTCCTCGTATTTATTTTCCACTGAGGACAGTGTCCCGACTAAGTGTGGGGTGGTGTTATTGCATGCTATACTTCTCTATTCACATCTATGTTTGTTTGCTTTTGTTTCATTTTTGTTTCGTTTTGTTTTTTTAGTAGTTAAAATTTTTTTTTAGCTTCGCATGAAATTATTTTGATAGGCAGCATGAGATTATAACAAGAGTATGTGCTACAATTGTGACTATTGAGACGTTTAGGCTCTAGTTGTGACTCATTATGTGATATTGTGTGGTTCAATTCCTTCACTCTTTGGGTCGAGAGTCTATATTACTTCCAATCAAGTCGACCATGTGCCTTGTGTGTGTGAGATTAATAGTATCTTCTATGTATGTGGCTGATGCTAGAACTTGCCTGGTATGTATGCAAAGCGAAAATAAGGAATGTAAGTTTAGGATATGATTTAGCCATTTCTTTGGCAACCTATACATGTTTACCTTCAGTTTTACCTACCCATTGATATCATCCTAGTTAAACCCTTTTGAGCCTTTAGCCTATTTCTTTGACAACCTTGTATGTAAGCCTAATCCATTTTTTTCAAGACCGTAATTTGATCCAAATTCCTATGTTCTTTACATTAAAAAAGTCATGTGGCAATATAAGAGGAAATTGGGTAAGTATGATGCTTTAAATTATAAATGGTGCTTGAATGTGTTATGGAAAAGAAAGTGCTATCATAAGAGGTATGTTGTGAAAAGAAAAAGGAAAAGAAAGCTGAAAAGTGAGTTGTTCTTAAAATTTAAAAACAAAAGAGGAGAACAAGGGTGGTAGAATAAAAGAAAGAAGAAAGGTTGAAAGAAAAAAGTGTCAATGATACAATGTGATGTATTAAAGCGCTTAGGAGCTTAGTCACTATTCCTGGCCAAAATAGTCCTACCCGTCCCTTAGCCTACATTACAACCATCAAAAGACCTACTTGATCCTAATCTTAACATTCTGGCATTTAGTGGAGTATTACACTAAGGGCAATCCTATGGTCATCAGTTGCTGCATACGAATTCTTTGTGAGAGTGAGAGCAAGGATATTTTGATACCCATGTTTGAAAAATATGATATATTTGTGAGTGATTATGGGCACTATATTGTGAAACACACATGGTTGATGAGTTTTGGATAGTTGTATATAATTCTACGCACCTTAACATTTGCATGCGATATGATCACCATCACGAGTCTATGCTAGAGGTTAAATTGTTTCTACTTATAATCGAAAAGCTACTCTTTGTTGATAATTGTTGTTCTCGTCTTGATAAATATTTTGTGTTGTTGTTGTAAACACCCTAAGTTGATGCTTAGAAGGACATGATATTTTGGTCGAGGACGAACAAAGCTGCAAGTGTGGGGTGTTGATGATAGGCGAATTTACTCGCCTATATCAATATATTTTGCCCATATTTTAGCCTAGTTTTGAGAACAAACTATATATTTCATGCACTTTTAGTCCTTTTTCCTATGAATGTGCCAACGAACATGATTAGTAAAGTTTCATGTATAAATGATGCATAATTCAGCATTTTAAGGCTTACTTGATGCAAAAGAAAGCTCACGAAGGAAGGAAAGGGAGTTTGGACGCCTAAGGACCAAAACTGCTGCATGGAAAATCTGTCCCGGGCTAAAACAGCATTTCTGAAGACTTTGGGGACCTGGACCAAAACTGCTGCATGGAAAATCTGTCCCGGGCTAAAACAACATTTCTGAAGACTTTGGGGACTTACAGACACATAGCTGGATTTGGACAATGATACATTAACCTAGTACAATTGGGTTATGTATTTCATTAGTTTATTTGGATTATGATAATGTTACCTTAACCTAGTACATTTGGGTTAAGTATTTCATTAGTCTAGTAGGATTTGGTTATTTATTTCATTAGCTTAGTAGGAGTAGGATATGGTTATTATAAATACCCTATCATGCTAGAGATTTTTATTCATCTTCTAACATTCTTCAACTATTAATTCTTCACTTAACAATTCACCATTCAACAACTCTTCTAATCTTTCCATTAATCTTATCTTCTTCTACTCTTCTATTCTTAAATTCCACAACAAGAGAATTGTTACCAAGCTAAGGAAACATGCCTCACGCCTACCACTTGTGCTACACGAAATTGATTAATCTTGTGCTATAATAACAATGTCAATCCTGATCTCCTTCGCATTCATGGGTAACTAAACCTCTCTGTTGGGGTTATAGAAGCCGAATGAGATACTATCTATTGCTGTGAGTTTGTGAGTTCATGACACGTATATTGCTTATATCATTATTCTCTTCATCTTAATCTACATTCTTTGCGGTTGAAAACGCAAGAATACGCCAGTCTAACATTTCACTTGTTCGAGAGAAAGGTTATTTGTCTGGAAAAGAGATAATGTCAAGGTAGTAGGACACCCTTTCCTATTAAAAAGCTAGTGCCGTAACTGGACTAACCTCTTGGAGAATTCGTACCGTTAGACACGCTTTAAGCTCGAGAGATTTAAAGTGACATAGCCCTTGTTGAGGTTGAGAGACGCTTGGATTTACCATCGACTACAATTCTCTATAAGCAATTGCATGTCAAGATTCTACACACTCATAGCCAATAGAGACGTATACCTCAGAAGGTGGACAGAACCCCAACGCTTCAATTCTCATTGTTTACAACTTACGTAACAATCCTTCTCTCCTTACTTTATTATTTTCATCTTTTGTTTACATTACTTGCACAACAAGACTCCCCCCTTCTTACGAGACTTGCACCAAAAGTTTAGTAATTTTGCTTACTTGTTGGCCAAGCTATTCCCTGTGGGATCGACACCCAACCCAGGTTGGGTTCTATATTTGCTAATGACCGCTTTACACTCCCACGAGAGCTGTAGATTGAGCGTTATCAAAAATTGGCGCCGTTGCCGGGGAATACGAGTGTCAATCAAGTTCGTGATAATTACTAGACCCTTTGGTCAAAGATTCTCGTACTTTTACTTTTAGTTGTTGTTTTTGTTTTATTTAGGTTTATTCAGTGCATCAATGGAGGCATAATGTGAAATTGAAAGGATAACTGCTCAAGTGCATCAACAGAATATTGATAACCCAGGCCGTGCAACAAATCCTGATGATGCGGATCTGGGCGATGAGGAGCTACTAAACCCACGACATACTGCTGAGATGGCGGCACCCATGCAGAGGAGAGATCGTCAAGCGCAATGGAGACCTGATCGCCGAGCTATGCAAATTCCTTTTGATGATGATGAGGACGATCTGGACGGAACTGGTGCCACCGGAGCTATTATTCTTCCGCCAATAGCGCCCGGAGCCAAGTTCAACATCACAAGCACCATGATTCAGTTATTGCAACTCAAGGGATTATTTGGTGGACTAGCAGGCGATGATCCGAATATGCATCTCATCAACTTTATTTCTACATGCAAGTTCTTTGACAATCCTGGTGTTGGTCAGAATGCTATTCGATTACGTTTATTTCCATTGTCTCTGTCTGGGGAGGCAACACTATGGTTGAATGGGCTGACTCCTGATTCAATTACAAATTGGAGGCAATTGTGAGACGCTTTCCTAGAAAGATTCTTTCCGCCATCCAAAAGGGCTCAATTGAGATATGAAATCAGCAACTTTCGTCAGTTTCCCTCTGAATCTCTTCATGAAACATGGGAGAGGTTCAAGACAAAGCTAGTGAGATGCCCAAACCATCACATGACTAATGTTCACCTCATGGAGATCTTGTATAGAGCCTTGAATTCAATAACTAAACCAGTGGTGGACAACGCAGCTGGAGGTTCTTTCATGGACCTAACCTTTGGTCAAGCAAGCAATATGCTAGATCGTATGACGAAACAAAGTAGAGCTTGGCATACCAGGGATTCTGAGGTACCAAGCCCCACTTTATATATTGGCATGACTGCAGACCAACGAAGAAGAGAATAAGAACGTGATCAAGATATGGCGCACATGAATACCCAAATGGTTCTTCTTACAAAGCATCTATTAGGGAAGACTAAAAAAGTGAAAGCTATTGCGTCAAAAGGAAGAGACGAATCTGATTCGGAAGAGAAGGCCAACTACTTTAACAATCAGGGGGGTTTCCGAGGGAATGCCCAAGGAAACCAAGGTCGGAACTATTATGATAAATCTGGAAGCAAAGACCAAGGTAGTTGGAAGAAAAATAATGAAAAGAGTGGTTTGTACGTTCCCCCTGGTAGACGTGATACCACCATATCTAATTCTGGAAGTATGGAAGACATGATGGCTAAGTTATTGAAAGGAGTGGAAGCAACGAGCACAGGAGTTACGGAGGTAATTAATGATTTGTCCTCCATGAAACAATTAGTAGATTCATATTCCACTTCAATTAGACAACTAGAGCAGCAATTCAGTCAACTTTCAGCAGCACTCAACCAAAGAAAGGCCGACACTTTACCTAGCGATACTGTGCAAAACCCAAGGAATGATGGGTCATGCATGGACATCACTACCAGAAGTAGTAAGGTGATGGAAACTTCAGCAAAAGGCAAGTAAGTGATTGACGAAGTTGCGGACATGGATGACAACGCAAAAGGAGAAGATGTCGCAGCTACTACTCCTGACGTCAACAACGCCACATCCAGCACTGTGCAGCCTGAAAAAGTGGAAAAACGGAAGCAAGAGGAGAAGAAAACCATGGAAAGAACACTTCCATACCCACCACTACCTTTTCCCTAAAGATTAAAGAAGGTGGCGGATGATACAAAGTTCAGCAAATTTATGAATATGTTAAAGCAGTTGACCATTAATGTTCCATTAGTTGAGGCACTTGAACAAATGCCTGGGTATGCAAAATTTATGAAGGATCTCTTGACAAAGAAGCGGGCAGCAAGTTATGACTTGGCGGATAATGTTCATCATTGTAGTGCATTCACTACAAGGTCGCTAGTTCAAAAGAAGGCAGATCCTGGAGCTTTCACTATTCCTTGCACAATTGGATCGTTGGATTTTGCCAAGGCATTGTGCGATCTAGGTGCTAGCATCAATTTGATGCCACTATCCATCTACAAGAAGTTGAGGCTAGGTGATCCGACACCAACCAATATGAGGCTCGTGATGGCTGATAGGTCGGTAAAACGACCTGTGGGTATCTTGAATGATGTGTTGGTGAAAGTTTCTTTATTCATCGTTCCTGCAGACTTCGTTATTCTGGATTGTAAGGAGGATTCTGAATTTCCCATAACCTTGGGACGTCCCTTCCTTGCAACTGGAAGTGTGCTTATTGACATGAAAGATAATGAGCTTTTGTTTCGAATTAATGACGAAGTGGTACGGTTTGATATATGCAAAGCAATGAGAAATATACTTCCGGAGAGTGCAGATGATTTAAGTGAATAGCACATAGAGGCTCTTATCTCTGCTCTGAAGAGATACAAGAGAGCTATGGGTTGGACTATTGATGATATAATTGGTGACTCTCCGGAGAAACGTAGGAGCCATCTCGAAAAAGATCGCATGCCCACAGGTAAGCCTTATTGTCGTCTAAATCCTTTCAGAATTGATATAATTGGTGACTCTCCGGAGAAACGTAGGAGCCATCTAGCGCCAGCAGCCCCGTCGTGGACGACGCCACCGATAACCGACACAAAAGTACAATGAAGCGCGGCCGACGTTGCTACACGGGCACGGATGCCTCACACGGACTAGACATGCATGGTGCCATGCGCCCACGCTGCACGCCAACATGTCCACTGAGCGCCTATGCCAACTACCAACAGTCGGCTTGAAGTGCCTTCTACACCTTTACTCACGCGTCGTGCATCCAAATGCTCCGTCGATGCATGCACAACACCGGCCCCAATGCCCAATAATAGATGTCGTGCGCTGCTGCCCATGCGGACGTTGAAAGGATGAAGCAAGTCCCGGTTGATACGAATAGCCCTCCCTTCGGGGGAGCAGAGGAGATGAAGGCACGCCGAGGCTTATGCACGGGCGCCGCCCACGCCGGCCGCCGGCGCTCGCCGTGGATTGGGCTCTGCCGCATGCGTGCAGCGCCTGGAGCTTGCCCCGAGAGAAGCATCCAGTACTCGTCGCTCGCACCAAGGCACTGCCTTGTCCGAAGACTAGCGCCAGCAACCCCGTCATGGACGACGCCACCGATAACCGACACTAGCGTACAATGAAGCGCAGCCGACGTTGCTACACGGGCACGGATGACTCGCACGGACTAGCCATGCATGCTACCATGCGCCCACGCTGCACGTCGACATGGCCACTGAGCGCCTATGCCAACTACCGACAGTCGCCTTGAAGTGCCTTCAACACCTCTACCCCCCTTATATATGCTTTAAAAAAAACCCAAGTGACAGGAGTAGACATGATTTTGCCAGAGAATCATACCAGACATATGTGGAACCGAACTACACGTTTTGATGTGAGATGGATCCTGTGCACTTAAAAAAAGGTCGTGTAATTTGTAAATGATAATTTTCGTTGAAAAAATATTTTTTTTACAAATATCATTTATTAAAATTGAAAAAATATGTAAAAATAAATCAAAAATAGAAAAAATATTTATAAAAATATGAAAAAATTATGAAAATATTCTTAGCGCATGAACTAACCTTAAACCAACAATCGAGTGCATATTTGTACGCATAACGTAACGATATAAAATATTTAAATTTAAGGAAATTAAATAAAAATTTTAGAAAAATATAAAAATAAGTAACAACCTCAAAATATGCATATTAGAATGAAGTAGCCTTAAACCAACAATTGAGTGCGTATTTGTACGAATGACGTAACGATATAAAATATTTAAATTTAAGGATATTAAATAAAAATTTGAAAAAAAGGCGACGGGACATTACGAAAACCGCCATGACATATGAGGTAGAATTGACATATATTTAAAATACAAAATTAGAGCGGATATGTAGAGAAATGAGTGTGCAACGATGATGAGGATCGAGGAACGTCAGGAAAATATTAGGATGATCGAACGTAGGTTTACGCTCTTTTGATTTTGCCACGGTGCGTTGTGCCTTGGTGCCATGGTGCCTTGGTGCCATGGTGCCTTGGTGCCACGGCGCCACGATGCCTGGGTGCCATGGTGCCACGATGCCTTAGTGCCACGGCGCCACGACGCCTTGGTGGCATGACGCCATGCTGCCTTGGTGTCATGGAGCCATGCTGCCACGGTGCCTCGGTGCCACGGTGCCATGGTGCCACGGTGCCTTCGTGCCACAGCGCCATTATGCCACGGTGCCTTGGTGCCATGGTGCTATGCTGCCACGGGGCCACGGTGCCATGGTTCCATGGTGCCTTAGTGCCCTGGTGCCACGGTGCTGCGGTACCATGGTGCCATGGTGTCACGGTGTCTTGGTGCCGCGATGCGTTGGTACCATGGTGCCGCGGTACCATGGTGCCTGGGTGCCATGGTGCCAATGTGCCATGGTGCCACGCCACCTTGGTGCCACAGTGCCTTGGTGCCAAGGTGCCAGGCCACCTTGGTGCCACGATGCCATGGTGCCTTGGTGCCATGGTGCCTTGGGGCCCTGGTGCCATGGTTGCACGCCGACTTGGTGCCACGGTGCCTTGGTTCCATGGTGCCACGCCGCCTTGGTGCCACGGTGCCATGGCGCCACGGTGCCTTGGTGCCTTGGTGCCTTGCTGTCATGGTGCCCTGGTGCCCTGGTGCCTTGGTGCCCTGGTGCCATGATGCCACGCCGCCTTGGTGCTACGGTGGCATGGCGCCATGATGCCTTGGTGCCATGGTGCCCTGGTGCCAAGCTGCCCTGGTGCTTTGGTGCCATGGTGCAGGGATTCAAGGCGAGCACGACCGTCATTTGCAAGGAGCGTCGTACGGGGCAGATAGGAGTCGATGAAGGCCCCATGCCCACTCTTTCTACCGCATCCGAGTATCCCGACCACCGCTCACGGACCACGACATCGCACGACGAAGCGAGGGAGGCGTGGGATGCAAGGGCGGCCTATCGATTCGCCCGGCGCACCAAATGCGAAGGGCAAAAGGCGATCGATAAAACTTGATAATGCATACAGCACAGGAAACCGACTTCGAGCAAACCGAATATGTCTGGTATGATTCTCTGGCAAAATCATGTCTACTCCTGTCACTTGGGGTTTTTTTTAAGCATATATAAGGGGGGTAGAGGTGTTGAAGGCACTTCAAGGCGACTGTCGGTAGTTGGCATAGGCGCTTAGTGGCCATGTCGGTGAGCAGCGTGGGCGCATGGCAGCATGCATGGCTAGTCCGTACGACCCGTCCGTGCCCGTGTAGCAACGTCGGCGGCGCTTCATTGTACGCTCGTGTCGGTTATCGGTGGCGTCGTCCACGACGGGGTAGCTGGCGCTACA
>CM061559.1:14767440-14769940 GCA_030864225.1 Capsicum baccatum var. pendulum
CACTAGCGAACAATGAAGTGCGGCCGACGTTGCTACACGGGCACGGACGGCTCGCACGGACTAGCCATGCATGCTGCCATGCGCCCACGCTGCACGTCGACATGGCCACTAGGCGCCTATGCGAACTACCGACAGCCGCCTTGAAGTGCCTTCAACACCTCTACCCCCCTTATATATTCTTAAAAAAAAACCCAAGTGACAGGAGTAGACATGATTTTGCCAAAGAATCATACCAGACATATGCGGAACCGAACTGCACGTTTTGATGTGAGACGGAGCCTGTGCACTCAAAAAAAGGTCGCGTAATTTGTAAATGATAATTTTCGTTGATAAAATATATTTTTATACAAATATCATTTATTAAAATATGTAAAAATAATGAAAAATAGAAAAATATTTATAAAAATATGAAAAAATTAGGAAAATATTCTTAGCGCATGAACTAACCTTAAACCAACAATCGAGTGCATATTTGTACGCATAACATAACGATATAAAATATTTAAATTTAAAGAAATTAAATAAAAATTTTAGAAAAATATAAAAATAAGTAACAACCCCAAAATATGCATATTAGAATGAAGTAGCCTTAAACCAACAATTGAGTGCGTATTTATACGAATGACGTAACGATATAAAATATTTAAATTTAAGGATATTAAATAAAAATTTGAAAAAAAGGCGACGGGACATTACGAAAACAGCCACGACATATGAGGTAGAATTGACATATATTTAAAATACAAAATTAGAGCGGATATGTAGAGAAATGAGTGTGCAACAGTGACGAGGATCGAGGAACGTCAGGAAAATATTAGGATGATCGAATGTAGGTTTATGCTCTTTTGATTTTGCCACGGTGCGTTGTGCCTTGGTGCCATGGTGCCTTGGTGCCTTGGCACCACGGTGCCACGGCGCCACGGTGCCTGGGTGCCATGGTGCCACGATGCCTTGGTGTCATGGCGCCATGCTGCCTTGGTGTCATGGCGCCATGCTGCCTTGGTGTCATGGCGCCATGCTGCCACGGTGCCTCGGTGCCATGGTGCCATAGTGCCACGGTGCCTTGCAGCCACGGCGCCATTGTGCCACGGTGCCTTGGTGCCATGGTGCTATGCTGCCACGGGGCCACGGGGCCTTGGTGCCATGGTGCCACGGTGCCTTGGTGCCACGATGCCATGGTTCCATGGTGCCTTAGTGCCCTGGTGACGCGATGCCACGGTGCCATGGTGCCATGGTGTCACGGTGCCTTGGTGCCGCGATGCGTTGGTGCCAGGGTGCCGCGGTGCCATGGTGCCTGGGTGCCATGGTGCCTGTGTGCCATGGTGCCACACCACCTTGGTGCCACGATGCCTTGGTGCCAAGGTGCCAGGCCGCCTTGGTGCCACGGTGCCATGGTACCTTGGTGCCATGGTGCCTTGGTGCCCTGGTGCCATGGTTGCACCCCGACTTGGTGCCACGGTGCCTTGGTGCCACGGTGCCATGGTTCCATGGTGCCTTAGTGCCCTGGTGCCTCGGTGCCTTGGTGCCTTGCTGTCATGGTGCCCTGGTGCCTTGGTGCCCTGGTGCCATGGTGCCACGCCGCCTTGGTGCCATGGTGCCACGCCGCATTGGTGCTACGGTGGCAAGGCGCCACGGTGCCTTGGTGCCATGGTGCCCTGGTGCCATGGTGCCACGGTGCCAAGCTGCCTTGGTGCCTTGGTGCCATGGTGCAGGGATTCAAGGCGAGCGCGACCGTCATTTGCAAGGAGCGTCGTACGAGGCAGATAGGAGTCGATGAAGGCCCCATGCCTACTGCATCTACCGCATCCGAGTATCCCGACCGCTGCTCACGGACCACGACATCGGATGACTAAGCAAGGGAGACGTGGGATGCAAGGGCGGCCTATCGATTCGCCCCACACACGACATGCGAGGGGCAAAAGGCGATCGATAAAACTTGATAATGCATGCAGTACAGGAAACCAACTTCGAGCAAGCCTACATTGCGCTTGCCCCGCGACTGAGATGGCAGGCTGGACAGGATGTCGCTGCTCGAGCAGGGATCCAACCTAACCGTACGTGCCGAACACAACTCACGCGCCGTGCGTCCAAATGCACCGTCGATGCACGCCCAGCACCGGCCCCAACGCGCAGCAATAGATGCCGTGCGCTGCTGCCAATGCGGATGTTGCAAGGCCGAAGCAAGTCTCGCTTGACACGATATCCCGCCCTTGGGGGGAGCAGAGGATTGGGCTCGGCCGCATGCGTGCAGCGACCTTGCCCCGAGAGCAGCATCCAGTACTCGCCGCTCGCACAAAGGCACCGCCTTTTCCGAAGTCTAGCGCCAGCAGCCCCGTCGTGGACGACGCCACCGATAACCGAGACGAGCGTACAATGAAGTGCGGCCGACGTTGCTACACGGGCACGGACGCCTCGCACGGACTAGCCTTGCATGCTGCCATGCGCCCATGATGCACGCCGACATGTCCACTGAGCGCCTATGCCAACTACTAACAGTCGC
>CM061559.1:14777440-14792440 GCA_030864225.1 Capsicum baccatum var. pendulum
GTTGAATGGGCTGACTCCTGATTCAATTACAAATTGGAGGCAATTGAGAGACGCTTTCCTAGAAAGATTCTTTCCGCCATCCAAAAGGGCTCAATTGAGAGATGAAATCAGCAGCTTTCGTCAGCTTCCCTCTGAAGCTCTTCATGAAACATGGGAGAGGTTCAAGACAAAGCTAGCGAGATGCCCAAACCATCACATGACTAATGTTCACCTCATGGAGATCTTGTATAGAGCTTTGAATTCAGTAACTAAACCAGTGGTGGACAACGCAGCTGGAGGTTCTTTCATGGACCTCACCTTTAGTCAAGCAAGCAATATGCTAGATCGTATAATGAAACAAAGTAGAGCTTGGCATACTAGGGATTCTGAGGTACCAAGCCCCACTTTATCTATTGGCATGACTGCAGACCAACGAAGAAGAGAAGAAGAACGTGATCAAGATATGGCGCACATGAAAACCCAAATGGATCTTCTTATAAAGAATCTATTAGGGAAGACTGAAAAAGTGAAAGCTATTGCGTCAAAAGGAAGAGACGAATCTGATTCGGAAGAGGAGGCCAACTACTTGAACAATCAGGGGGGTTTCCGAGGGAATTCCCAAGGAAACCAAGGTCGGAACTATTATGATAAATCTGGAAGTAAAGACCAAGGTAGTTGGAAGAAAAATAATGAAAAGAGTGGTTTGTACGTTCCCCCTGGTAGACGTGATACCACCACATCTAATTCTGGGAGTTTGGAAGACATGATGGCTAAGTTATTGAAAGGAGTGGAAGCAACGATCGCGGGAGTTAAGGAGGTGATTGATGATTTGTCCTCCATAAAGCAACTAGTTGATTCTCATTCCACTTCTATCAAGAAAATAGAGCAGCAATTGAGCCAACTTTCAGTAGCATTCAATCAAAGAAAGACTGGCACCTTACCAAGCGATATTGTGCAAAACCCAAAGAATGATGGGTCATGCATGGCCATCACTACCATAAGTGGTAAGGTGCTGGAAACTTCAACAAAAGGCAAGCAAGTGGTTGACGAAGTTGCGGACATGGACATTACACCTAGTGACGTTACAAAAGGAGAAGAAGCCGCAACAATTACTCCCAACGTCAGGGGTGTTTCACCTAGTGACGTGCAGCCTGAAAAAGTGGAAAAACGGAAGCAAGAGGAGAAGAAAGCCATGGAGAGAACACTTCCATACCCACCACCACCTTTTCCCCAAAGATTGAAGAAGGTGGCCGATGACACTAAGTTTAGCAAATTTATGACTATGTTGAAGCAACTGACCATTAATGTTCCATTGGTAGAGGCACTTGAACAAATGCCTGGGTATGCGAAGTTTATGAAAGATCTTTTGACTAAAAATAGGGCAGCAAGTTATGAGCTAAAGAATGATGTGCATCATTGTAGTGCAATTGCTACCCGATCGATAGTTCAGAAGAAGGCCGACCCCGGAGCTTTCACTATTCCTTGCACCGTCGGATCTTTGAACTTTGACAAAGCATTGTGTGACTTAGGAGCCAGCATCAACTTGATTCCATTATCGATCTACAAGAAGTTGGGGTTAGGAGATCCTACACCAACTAATATGTGGCTTGTTATGGCGGATAGATCGGTAAAACGACCGGTTGGTATTCTATGCAATGTCTTGGTAAAGGTTTCTTCATTTATCTTTCCAGCAGACTTTTTCATCTTGAATTGTGAAGCAGATTCTGAGGTTCCCATAATCTTGGGACAGCCTTTCCTTGCTACGGGAAGTGTGCTCATAGATTTGAGAGCTAATGAGCTTTCATTCCGAATAAATGACGAAGTGGTTCGCTTTGATGTTTGCAAATCAATGAAGCAACCCAAAGATCTGAGTGTATTTTCTGTGGCTGATGTTGTCTTTGATGATGAGAAAGAGTTACTTGTAGAAGAGCAAATTCTTGATGATCCTTTGGAGGTTTTGCTCATGAAAGGAGAGAATGATGATGCTGAAATTTCTGAAGATGATATTTGTGCTCTATCGAGATTAGGGACATATCGCTATACTCCCAAGAAGCTGGATCTTGATCTCAAAAATCGACCCACACCACCAGCTAAGCCATCTATTGAAGAACCACCCACGTTAGAATTGAAGGAGCTGCCAAGCCATTTGAAGTACGCACTCTTAGGAAGCGGAAACACTCTTCCAGTCATAGTGGCAGCCGATTTGGGTGAGCAACAAGTTGCAGCTCTTATTGCAATCTTACGCAAGTATATTAGAGCTATTGGATGGACCATTGCGGATATTATTGGTATTCCACCTGGGATTTGCACACATAAAATTCAGCTTCAAGAAAAGTGCACACCCACCATTGAAAATCAAAGGCAATTAAACCCACCAATGCAAGAAGTGGTGAAGAAGGAGAATATCAAGTGGTTAGACGCAGGAGTTGTATATCCTATCTCTAGTAGTACATGGGTGAGTCCTGTGCAATGTGTTCCCAAGAAAGGAGGTATGACGGTGGTCGCGAATGCAAAGAATGAGCTTATTCCACTCAGGCCCGTTACTGGATGGAGAGTATGCATGGACTACCGCAAGCTGAATTCTTGGACGCTCAAGGATCACTTCCCCATGCCATTTATGGACAAAATGCTAGATCGATTAGCGGGGAAAGGATGGTTTTGCTTCTTAGATGGTTATTCAGGTTAAAATCAAATTTGTATTGCTCCCGAAGACCAAGAGAAGACAACTTTTACATGCCCATATGGTACGTTTGCCTTCAAACGCATGCCATTTGGCCTATGTAACGCCCCAGCAACCTTTCAATGTTGTATGATGTCTATTTTCTCTGATATGGTTGAAGACACTTTGGAGGTATTTATGGATGACTTTTCAGTTGTTGAGTCCTTTGAGCGTGCTTGGCAAACTTGAGCATGACATTGCAAAGATGTGTAGAGTTTAACCTTGTGCTGAATTGGGAGAAGTGCCATTTCATGGTAAAAGAAGGAATCGTTCTTGGGCACAAGATCTCCGAAAGAGGAATAGAGGTTGATCGCGCAAAAATAGAGGTAATTGAGAAGCTACCTCCTCCAATTTCGGTGAAGGGAGTTCATAGTTTTCTTGGCCATGCTGGGTTCTATCGTAGATTCATCAAAGACTTCTCCAAAATTTCTAGTCCATTGTGCAAACTGTTGGAGAAAGATGCAAAGTTTGACTTTAATTACGATTGCTTAAAGGCATTCGAATGCCTTAAAGGAAAACTCATTGAATCCCCTATCATGGTAGCACCCGATTGGACGCTCCCGTTCGAAGACATGTGTGATGCTAGTGGTGTAGCCGTTGGTGCTGTTCTTGGACAGAGAAAGAAGAAACTATTTCATCCTATCTACTATGCGAGTAAGGTCCTAAGTGAAGCCCAAAGGAACTACACTGTTACTGAACAAGAGCTCCTAGCAGTTGTGTATGCATTTGAGAAGTTTCGCGCCTATCTATTGGGTACTAAGGTGATCGTTCATACAGACCATGCAGCTCTTAGGTATCTAATGACGAAGAAGGATGCAAAACCAAGGTTGATTCGATGGGTGTTGCTGCTGCAAGAGTTTGATTTCGAAGTCAAAGATAGAAGAGGTTGCGAGAACCAAGTGGCTGATCACCTATCTAGACTTGAGAGTGAGCAAGTGGCACAACCTGAAATTCAGATTGATGATGCATTCCCTGACGAGGAGATATTAGCGACAACAATGGATAAATTACCATGGTATGCTGACTTTGCAAATTTCGTGGTGAGTAATGTGCTACACGCCAATTTATCTTACCACCAAAGGAGGAAGTTTATGCATGACGTTCAGCACTACTATTAGGATGAGCCTTATTTGTTTCGAAGATGCGCTGATGGTATCATTCGATGATGTATATCCCATGAAGAAGTGCCTACTATATTGGAAGCATGCCACACTTCGCAAGTTAGAGGACATCATGCAGGCAATCGAACGGTAAGAAAAGTATTGCAAAGTGGATATTATTGGCCTTCGATATTCAGAGACACATACGACTATGTGAGAAGGTGTGACCAATGCCAACGTCAAGGTGCTATTTCAAAACACCATGAAATGTCCATGTCCAAAATTCTTGAGGTAGAACTCTTTGATGTGTGGGGTATTGATTTCATGGGACCATTCATGAATTCGTTTGGAATGAAGTACATCTTGGTTGCTGTGGATTATGTTTCAAAATTGGTTGAAGCAATAGCATTGGCCGACAACGAAGGAAAGCGTGTTGTAGCGTTCTTACAGAAGAATATTTTCTCTCGCTTTGGAGTACCTCGTACTATCATAAGTGATGGAGGATCTCACTTTTGCAACAAGCTATTGAAATCTGTATTGGCCAAGTACGGTGTTAAGCAACACAAGGTAGCTACGCCTTATCATCCCCAAACTAGTGGACAAGTAGAGGTTTCCAATCGTGAGATCAAGCAAATCCTTGCAAAGATGGTTAATGCGAATCGGAAGGATTGGTCTCGAAAGCTAGATGATGCACTATGGGCGTATAGGACTGCATTCAAGACACCCATTGGCATGTCTCCTTATCAACTAGTTTATTGGAAGGCTTATCATCTACCCATCGAACTCGAGCACAAGGCATTGTGGGAATTGAAGCAATTGAACTTGAATTGGGATGATGTGAAGAATCTGAGGTTGGAGCAGCTGAACGAAATAGATGAATTCCGTCTCCATGCATATGAAAGATCAGATTTATACAAGGAGCGGATGAAGAAGTATCATGATCAGCGGATTGTTCGACGAAACTTCCAAAAGGGTGACATGGTACTACTCTTCAACTCCAGATTTAAGCTCTTCCCAGGAAAGTTAAAATCGAAATGGTCTGGTCCATTTAAGGTTATCCAAGTCTACTCGTCTGGAGTAGTCGAATTGGAAGACAATAAGGGTGTTGTCTTCAAAGTGAATGGCCAACGTGTTAAGCCATATATCGGTCCTCTTGACTCGATGAATGACATGGCCATCACTTATCTCGATGAAGTCTAAGTACTAGAGATTACTACGTAGAGCCACGACAATAAATAAGGCGCTAGATGGGAGGCAACCCATCGTTTTATTGTTTTATTATTTTATCGTTTCGTCGTTTTAGTATTATTTTTTGATAAAAGAAAATCCAAAAATAAGAGTCGTGCCACGACTAAAACTAAGGCGCTTGGTGGGAGGCAACCCATCGTACTAATCGTTTTCATTTGTTTTGAGCAAATATAGGTGCAAGAAGTATTCAACGAGGAGATCGATTTCAATTGACGATTTGGATGCATTGTATGGTAAAGTTGGTAAGTTAGGAATGGTGATGCATAAGGCTATGGATTGAGCCTTTTCCTCATCAAAATAGGCTTCGAGGAAGCCTAGGCCTTGGTAAAACTAGGCCACAAACGATGCACGACCTATCCTATAGCCTTAGGTTGCCAAAGAAATGCCTAAATCATATCCTAAACTTACACTCCTTATTTTCGCTTTGCATACATACCAGGCAAGTTCTAGCATCAGCCACACACATAGAATATACTGTTATCTCACACACACATGGCACATGGTCGACTTGATTGGAAGTAATATAGACTCTTTGACCCAACAAGTGAAGGAATTGAACCACACACTATCACATAGTGAGTCACAACTAGAGCCTAAACATCTCAATAGTCACAATTGTAGCACATACTCTTGTTTCAATCTCATGCTGTCTATCAAAATAATTTCATGGAAGCTAGAAAAAATTTGACTCCTAAAAAAACTAAAAAAAAAGTCAAACGAAAAAAAACAGACTAAAAAAAAAAACATACAAACATAGGTGCAAACAGAGAAGTCAAACATAGGTGCAAACAGAGAAGTCAAACATAGGTGCAAACAGAGAAGTATAGCATGCGATTCTGCCACCCCACACTTAGACGGGACACTGCCCTCAGTGGAAAATAAATGCGAAGAACCTGGTTAGTCGGACCCTTCATCAATGTTGGGGGTCATACCCCCTTCGTCTGAATCATCATAAGAGTTGTCGTCCGAGTTCTCCTCCTCGTCAGAATCAGGCAAGTGTCTATCATCATCAGTCGGCACATCATCGTCTAGAGGCTCCTCAAAATATACACCCACTCCACACATTTCCCGTGTATGCATGTTCATTGGGTAGTCGTGGTCCAGCTGTTGGAGCTCTTCAGCAGTTGGAATACGTCCACCACTCATCATAGTGAATCGTGTCATGCCATAGAGATGATGGAAGAAACTCTCATCACGAGCATGTCTCTCCGCAGTAGTAAGGTTGACACCATGAGTTGTTTCAGCATCTTTGACCTTGGTGAGGTTAACCTTCTTTGGGTTATGTGGGAGTTTGTTGTCAGCTGGTTCCTCTTCGATATCCTCCTTCCGCAACATTGCTGTCAATAAATTGCCGAATGTGAAATGGGACCTTTTGTGGAGTCTGGCCTTCCTCATGGTAGATCGAATGATTGCCCCAAAGTTGACAGGGACATTCGTCATCAAATCATAGACCAAACACACTCTATCTCTCGATATCTTGGTGTATTGAGTCCCAGGAATAAGACATGAGTTGACAATGCGCATCCAGATTCTTGCTTCCCTATTCAGTGGAGCATAGGGGAAGGTGTTGTGTCGGCCTATTTCTTTATGTCTTCCCCACCTTGCCATCGATCTGCTTCCACAAAGCGTGTGTCGTATTGCTCTATAAGGAGGCCTGTTGTACAGCTCTTTGAATGGTGCTGTGTCGACTGAAGGTAAGCCAAGAAAAGAGTTGATCCAATCCGCAGTGAGCTGTAACACTTGGCTCCGAATTTTAACTTCATTACCTGTTGTGTTCGGCGACCAGTTGGAATAAAACTCTCTTGTCAGATCAAGATTACACTCTCCCATGTCGCGGAAGATGAAATCCAGCTTCAAAGCCATTATTTTTGCCAACATTCGCGGCTCCTTCTTTGCTAAGGTCTCCTTGTTGATCAAGTCGACGTGCACGTACTTTCTTTCTTTGTTGCTGCTGTACCATGATTTGGCTTCTTCCTCAAGAACCCATTTTATTCCGAACATTCTGCGTGGTAGGTGTGCTGAGGATAATTCTCCTTGGTCTTTTCGACTTCTCTTCTTGCCCTTTTGGGACGTGGTAGCCTTCTCCTTGCCTTGCCTTGCTTTAGGTGCCATTGTACCTGAGACTAGAAATAATGTAAGTTGTAGCACAATCTCACTTGATACAATCTATATGCAAGCACTAGGGGTACCACCCCACACTTAATTTTGTTACGCAAATCAGTGATGTGAAAGTAGTCGATTTACTCAGATTTCATCGACATACGTTTTAGGATTGTATTCTGACAAGAAAATCAGCATTGCATCACTTATTTGCAGCCATTGGACTACTTTCATGGTAGATATAGAAACACTACGACATAGGGGTTACCACATGGAATCGTTATTCTTACAACAAGCACAACCTCCTAAGTCGATAGGCACTATAATCTTATCCCGATGGCCAGGATAGTCTAACAAGTAAGCATCCAAACAACAATCTTAAGCAATATTCATAGCTATATCAATTCAGCAATTATCATAACAATGCTATTGAAACCAAACTCAAGTAAGAAACAAGCCAAGAATTCCCTACGTACATGTTTACTCACATGATTTTGCAACAACAATCCAAACACATGAACATCACCTACAATCTTATATGATTTAGCAATTCATAATAAACATAGCAACGTAGTACTTATGAGAAATAAATGAAGAATAAGAGAGTACTTACTTGCTTGAAGCTTGTAGAGATGGTGTTGTGAATTGGAAGAGCAAAAGAAGAAAATTTTGAGAGGATTTGGAAGGTTATGCGGCGCCCTTAGGGTATTTTCTAATGAGGTTATGTTATAAAACTAAGTCCCCTTTATATAGGAAGAGTATGGGTCGGGTTATGACCCATTTGCAATCGGGTTTGGAGACAAAAACACCACATATGCGGCGCATAATACTTGGCATATCAATGACATATGCGGCGCATTGTCTATGGCATAATGGGACATATGCGCCGCATAGTCTATGGCATTTGTAGACATATGCGCCGCATAGGCTATGGCATATGAGATACTGAGAACAAATGCCATAGCATAGGTGGCACATAGTCAAAAGCATACCTAGGAATAGGCGGCGCATAGTGTATAGCACACTAGATTCCGAGACCTTACAGGCACATATCTGGATTTGGACAATGATACATTAACCTAGTACAATTGGGTTATGTATTTCATTAGTTTATTTGGATTATGATAATGTTACATTAACCTAGGACACTTGGGTTAAGTATTCCATTAGCCTAGTAGGATTTGGTTATTTATTTCATTAGCTTAGTAGGAGTGGGATATGGGTATTATAAATACCCTATCATGCTAGAGATTTTTATTCATTCTTCACTTAACAATTCACCATTCAACAACTCTTCTAATCTTTCCATTAATCTTATTTTCTTCTACTCTTCTATTCTTAAATTCCACAACAAGAGAATCGTTACCAAGCTAAGGAAACACGCCTCATGCCTACCACTTGTGCTACACGAAATTGATCAATCTTGTGGTATAATAACAATGTCAATCGTGATCTCCTTCGCATTCATGGGTAACTAAACCTCTCTGTTGGGGTTATGGAAGCCGAATGAGATACTATCTATTGCTGTGAGTTTGTGAGTTCATGACACGTATATTGCTTATATCATTATTCTCTTCATCTTAATCTACAATCTTTGCGGTTGCAAACGCAAGAATACGCCAGTCTAACATTTAACTTGTTCGAGAGAAAGTTTATTTGTCTGGAAAAGAGATAATGTCAAGTTAGTAGGACACCCTTTCCTATTAAAGAGCTAGTGTCGTAACTGGACTAACCTCTTGGAGAATTCGTACCGTTAGACACGCTTTAAGCTCGAGAGAGTTAAAGTGAAATAGTCCTTGTTGAGGTCGAGAGACGCTTGGATTTACCATCGACTACAATTCTCTATAAGCAATTGCATGTCAAAACTCTACACACTCATAGCCAATAGAGACGTGTACCTCAGAAGGTGGACATAACCCCAACTCCTCAATTCTCATTGTTTACAACTTACGTAACAATCTTTCTCTTTTTACTTTGCTATTTTCAGCTTTTACTTTATTGTTTTTGTTAAATATTACAATCCCCCCTTCTTACGAGACTTGCACCAAAAGTTTAGTAATTTTGCTTACTTGTTGGCCAAGCTATTCCCTGTGGGATCGATACCCAACCCAGGTTGGGTTCTATATTTGTTAACGACCGCTTTACACTCCCACGAGAGCTGTAGATTGAGCGTTATCAAAAATTGGCGCCGTTGCCGGGGAATACGAGTGTCAATCAAGTTCGAGATAATTACTAGACCCTTTGGTCAGAGATTCTCATACTTTTACTTTTACTTTTTATTTTTGTTTCTTGCAGGTTTTTACTTTAGTGCATGCCCCATACTAGAAGTTCTGGTCAACCGATATTACCAATCAATCCTGATCCACAACGAATTAGAAGAATGGAAGCACAAGCTTAAATCGACAGGATGGCTGCTCAACACGAGCAAGCAAGATTAGCTGCTCTTGCCGCTGCTCAAGTCCAACAACAAAACATTGATAATCCTGGGCGAGCAACAAATCCTGACGATGAGGATTTAGGTGACGACGAGTTGATAAACCCAAGGTATGTTGCTGAAACTATAACACCAGCCAACAGAAGAGGTCGGCAAGCTCGGTATAGGTATGATCGCCAACCTTTGCAGCCAGCTTTCGACGATGATGATGATGATCTTGATGGTGCCAGAGCCACTGGATCTATAATTCCACCACCATTAGCACCCGGAGCCAAGTTCAACATCACAAGCACCATGATTCAATTATTGCAACTCAAGGGATTATTTGGTGGACTAGCAGGCGATGATCCGAATATGCATCTCATCAACTTTATTTCTACATGCAAGTCCTTTGACAATCCTGGTGTTGGTTAGAATGCTATTCGATTACATCTATTTCCATTGTCTCTGTCTGGGGAGGCAACACTATGGTTGAATGGGCTGACTCCTGATTCAATTACAAATTGGAGGCAATTGAGAAACGCTTTCCTAGAAAGATTCTTTCCGCCATCCAAAAGGGATCAATTGAGAGATGAAATCAGCAACTTTTGTCAGCTTCCCTCTGAAGCTCTTCATGAAACATGGGAGAGGTTCAAGACAAAGCTAGTGAGATGCCCAAACCATCACATGACTAATGTTCACCTTATGGAGATCTTGTATAGAGCCTTGAATTCAGTAACTAAACCAGTGGTGGACAACGCAACTGGAGGTTTTTTCATGGACCTCACCTTTGGTCAAGCAAGCAATATGCTAGATCGTATGATGAAACAAAGTAGAGCTTGGCATACCAGGGATTCTGAGGTACCAAGCCCCACTTTATCTATTGGCATGACTGCAGACCAACGAAGAAGAGAAGAAGAACGTGATCAAGATATGGCGCACATGAAAACCCAAATGGATCTTCTTACAAAGCATCTATTAGGGAAGACAAAAAAAGTGAAAGCTATTGCATCAAAAGGAAGAGACGAATCTGATTCAGAAGAGGAGGCCAACTACTTGAACAATCAGGGGGGTTTCCGAGGGAATGCCCAAGGAATCCAAGGTCGGAACTATTATGATAAATCTGGAAGCAAAGACCAAGTTAGTTGGAAGAAAAATAATGAAAAGAGTGGTTTGTACGTTCCCCCTGGTAGACGTGATACCACCACATCTAATTCTGGGAGTATGGAAGACATGATGGCTAAGTTATTGAAAGGAGTGGAAGCAACAAGCGCGGGAGTTAAGGAGGTGATTGATGATTTGTCCTCCATGAAGCAACTAGTTGATTCTCATTCCACTTCTATCAAGAAAATAGAGCATCAATTGAGCCAACTTTCAGCAGCATTCAATCAAAGAAAGGCTGGCACCTTACCAAGCGATACTGTGCAAAACCCAAAGAATGATGGGTCATGCATGGCCATCACTACCAGAAGTGGTAAGGTACTGGAAACTTCAACAAAAGGCAAGCAAGTGGTTGACGAAGTTGCGGACATGGACATTACACCTAGTGACGTTACAAAAGAAGAAGAAGCCGCAACAACTACTCCCAACGTCAGGGACGTTTCACCTAGTGACGTGCAGCCTGAAAAAGTGGTAAAACGGAAGCAAGAGGAGAAGAAATCCGTGGAGATAACACTTCCATACCCACCACAACCTTTTCCCCAAAGACTGTAGAAGGTGGCTGATGACACTAAGTTCAACAAATTTATGACTATGTTGAAGCAACTGACCATTAATGTTCCATTGGTAGAGGCACTTGAACAAATGCCTGGGTATGCGAAGTTTATGAAAGATCTTTTGACTAAAAAGAGGGCAGCAAGTTATGAGCTGAAGGACGATGTGCATCATTGTAGTGCAATTGCTACCCGATTGATAGTTCAGAAGAAGGCCGACCCCGGAGCTTTCACTATTCCTTGCACCGTCGGATCTTTGAACTTTGCCAAAGCATTGTGTGACTTAGGAGCCAGCATCAACTTGATGCCATTATCGATATACAAGAAGTTGGGGTTAGGAGATCCTACACCAACTAATATGAGGCTTGTTATGGCGGATAGGTCGGTAAAACGACCGGTTGCTATTCTATGCAATGTCTTGGTAAAGGTTTCTTCATTTATCTTTCCAGCAGACTTTGTCATCTTGGATTGTGAAGCAGATTCAGAGGTTCCCATAATCTTGGGACGCCCTTTCCATGCTACGGGAAGTGTGCTCATAGATTTGAGAGCTAATGAGCTTTCATTCTGAATAAATGACGAAGTGTTTCGGTTTGATGTTTGCAAATAAATGAAGCAACCCAAAGATCTGAGTGTATTTTCTGTGGCTGATGTTGTCTTTGATGATGAGAAAGAGTTACTTGCAGAAGAGCAAATTCTTGATGATCCTTTGGAGGTTTTGCTCATGAAAGGAGAGAATGATGATGCTGAAATTTCTGAAGATGATATTTGTGCTCTATCGGTATTAGGGACATATCGCTATACTACCAAGAAGTTGGATCTTGATCTCAAAAATCGACCCACACCACCAGCTAAGCCATCTATTGAAGAACCACCCACGTTAGAATTGAAAAAGCTGCCAAGCCTTTTGAAGTACGCATTCTTAGGAAGCGGAAACACTCTTCCAGTCATAGTGGCAGCCGATTTGGGTGAGCAACAAGTTGCAGCTCTTATTGCAATCTTACGCAAGTATATTAGAGTTATTGGATGGAACATTGCGGATATTATTGGTATTCTACCTGGGATTTGCACACATAAAATTCAGCTTCAAGAAAAGTGCACACCCACCATTGAAAATCAAAGGCAATTAAACCCACCAATGTAAGAAGTGGTGAAGAAGGAGATTATCAAGTGGTTAGACGCAGGAGTTGTATATCCTATCTCTGATAGTACATGGGTGAGTCCTGTGCAATGTGTTCCCAAGAAAGGAGGTATGATGGTGGTCGCGAATGTAAAGAATGAGCTTATTCCACTCAGGACCGTTACTGGATGGAGAGTATGCATGGACTACCACAAGCTGAATTCTTGGATGCTCAAGGATCACTTCCCCATGCCATTTATGGACCAAATGCTAGATCGATTAGCGGGGAAAGGATGGTTTTGCTTCTTGGATGGTTATTCAGGTTATAATCAGATTTGTATTGCTCCCGAAGACCAAGAGAAGACAACGTTTACATGCCCATATGGTACGTTTGCCTTCAAACGCATGCCATTTGGCCTATGTAACGCCCCAGCCACCTTTCAATGTTGTATGATGTCTATTTTCTCTGATATGGTTGAAGACACTTTGGAGGTATTTATGGATGACTTTTCAGTTGTTGGTGAGTCCTTTGAAGCGTGCTTGGCGAACTTGATCATGGCATTGCAAAGATGTGTAGAGTTTAACCTTGTGCTGAATTGGGAGAAGTGCCACTTCATGGTAAAAGAAGGAATCGTTCTTGGGCACAAGATCTCCGGAAGAGGAATAGAGGTTGATCGCGCAAAAAAATAGAGGTAATCGAGAAGCTACCGCCTCCAATTTCGGTGAAGGGAGTTCGTAGTTTTCTTGGCCATGCTAGGTTCTATCGTAGATTCATCAAAGACTTATCCAAACTGTCTAGTCCATTATGCAAACAGTTAGAGAAAGATGCAAAGTTTGACTTTAATTACGATTGCTTAAAGGCATTCGAATGCCTTAAAGGAAAACTCATTGAAGCCCCTATCATGGTAGCACCAGATTGGACGCTCCCGTTCGAAGTCATATGTGATGCTAGTGGTGTAGCCGTTGGTGATGTTCTTGGACAGATAAAGGAGAAACTATTTCATCCTATCTACTATCCGAGTAAGGTCCTAAATGAAGCCCAAAGGAACTACACTGTTACTGAACAAGAGCTCCTAGCGGTTGTGTATGCGTTTGAGAAGTTTCGCGCCTATCTATTGGGTACTAAGGTGATCGTTCATACAGACCATGCAGCTCTTAGGTATCTAATGACGAAGAAGGATGCAAAACCAAGGTTGATTCGATGGGTGTTGCTGCTGCAAGAGTTTGATTTCAAAGTCAAAGATAGAAGAGGTTGCGAGAACCAAGTGGCTGATCACCTATCTAGACTTGAGAGTGAGCAAGTGGTGCAACCTGAAATTCAGATTGATGATGCATTCCCTGACGAGGAGTTATTAGCGACAACAATGGAGAAATTACCATGGTATGCCGACTTTGCAAATTTCGTGGTGAGTAATGTGCTAACCGCCAATTTATCTTACCACCAAAGGAGGAAGTTTATGCATGACGTTCAGCACTACTATTGGGATGAGCCTTATTTGTTTCGAAGATGCGCTGATGGTATCATTCGACGATGTATATCCCATGAAGAAGTGCCTACTATATTGGAAGCATGCCACACTTCGCAAGTTGGAGGACATCATGCAGGCAATCGAACGGCAAGAAAAGTATTGCAAAGTGGATATTATTGGCCTTCGATATTCAGAGACGCATACGACTATGTGAGAAGGTGTGACCAATGCCAATGTCATGGTGCTATTTCAAAACACCATGAAATGCCCATGTCCAAAATTCTTGAGGTAGAACTCTTTGATGTGTGGGGTATTGATTTAATGGGACCATTCCTGAATTCGTTTGGAATGAAGTACATCTTGGTTGCTGTGGATTATGTTTCAAAATGGGTTGAAGCTGTAGCATTGGCCGACAACGAAGGAAAGCGTGTTGTAGCGTTCTTAAAGAAGAATATCTTCTCTTGCTTTGGAGTACCTCGTACTATCATAAGTGATGGAGGATCTCACTTTTGCAACAAGCTATTCAAATCTGTATTGGCCAAGTATGGTGTCAAGCAACACAAGGTAGCTACGCCTTATCATCCCCAAACTAGTGGACAAGTAGAGGTTTCCAATCGTGAGATCAAGCAAATCCTTGCAAAGACGATTAATGCGAATCGGAAGGATTGGTCTCGAAAGTTAGATGATGCACTATGGGCGTATAGGACTGCATTCAAGACACCCATTGGCATGTCTCCTTATCAACTAGTTTATGGGAAGGCTTGTCATCTACCCATCGAACTCGAGCACAAGACATTGTGGGTATTGAAGAAATTGAACTTGAATTGGGATGATGTGAAGAATCTGAGGTTGGAGCAGCTGAACGAACTAGATGAATTCCGTCTCCATGCATATGAAAGATCAGATTTATACAAGAAGCGGATGAAGAAGTATCATGATCAGCGGATTGTTCGACGAAACTTCCAAAAGGGTGACATGGTACTACTCTTCAACTCCAGATTTAAGCTCTTCCCAGGAAAGTTAAAATCGAAATGGTCTGGTCCATTTAAGGTTATCCAAGTCTACTCGTCTGGAGTAGTCGAATTGGAAGGCAATAAGGGTGTTGTCTTCAAAGTGAATGGCCAACGTGTTAATCCATATATC
>CM061559.1:14804940-14807440 GCA_030864225.1 Capsicum baccatum var. pendulum
CGGGTCAGGACGTCGCTGCTCAAGCAGGGATGCAACCTAACAGCACGTGCCAAACACAACTCACGTGTCGTGCATCCAAATGCTCCGTCGATGCACGCCCAGCACCGGCCCCAACGCCCAACAATAGATGTCGTACACTGCTTCCCATGCAGAAGTTGCAAGGCTGAAACAAGTCCCGCTTGACACGATAGCCCACCCTTGGGGGGAGCAGAGGAGATGAAGGCACGCCGAGGCTCATGCACGGGCGCCGCCCACGTCGACCGCCGGCGCTCTCCGTGGATTGGGCTCGGTCGCATGCGTGCAGTGCCTGAAGCTTTCCCCGAGAGCAGCATCCAGTACTCGCTGCTCGCACGAAGGCACCGCTTCATCCGAAGTCTAGCGCCAGCAGCCCCGTCGTGGACGACGCCACCGATAACCGACACTAGCGTACAATGAAGCGCGGTTGGTGTTGCTACACAGGCACGGATGGCTCACACGGACTAGCCATGCATGCTGCCATGCGCCCACGCTGCACGCCGACATGGCCACTGAGCGCCTATGCCAACTACCGACAGTCGCCGTGAAGTGCCTTCAACACCTCTACTCACGCGTCTTGCGTCCAAATGCTCCGTCGATGCATGCCCAGCACTGGCCCCAACGCCCAACAATAGATGTCGTGCGCTGCTGCCCATGCGGACGTTGCAAGGATGAAGCAAGTCACGCTTGACACCATAGCCCACCCTTGGGGGGAGCAGAGGAGATGAAGGCACACCGAGGCTCATGCAAGGGCGCCGCCCACGCCGGCCGCCGGCGCTCGCCGCGGATTGGGCTCGGCCGCATGCGTGCAGCGCTTGGAGCTTGCCCCGAGAGCAGCATCCAGTACTCGCTGCTCGCACGAAGGCACCACCTCGTCCGAAGTCTAGCGCCAGCAGCCCCGTCGTGGACTACGCCACCGATAACCGACACTAGCGTACAATGAAGCGCGGCCGACGTTGCTACACGGGCACGGACGGCTCGCACAGACTAGCCATGCATGCTGCCATGCGCCCACGCTGCACGTCGACATGGCCACTGAGCGCCTATGCCAACTACCGACAATCGCCTTGAAGTGCCTTCAACACCTCTACCCCCCTTATATATGCTTAAAAAAAAACCCAAGTGACAGGATTAGACATGATTTTGCCAGAGAATCATACCAGACATATGCGGAACCGAACTGCACGTTTTGATGTGAGACAGAGCCTGTGCACTCAAAAAAAGGTCGCGTAATTTGTAAATGATAATTTTCCTGGAAAAAATATTTTTTCTACAACTATCATTTATTAAAATTGAAAAAATATGTAAAAATAATCAAAAATAGAAAAATATTTATAAAAATATGTAAAAATTAGGAAAATATTCTTAGCGCATGAACTAACCTTAAACCAACAATCGAATGCATATTTGTACGCATAACGTAACGATATAAAATATTTAAATTTAAGGAAATTAAATAAAAATTTTAGAAAAATATAAAATAAGTAACAACCCCAAAATATGCATATTAGAATGAAGTAGTCTTAAACCAACAATTGAGTGCGTATTTGTACGAATGACGTAACGATATAAAATATTTAAATTTAAGGATATTAAATAAAAATTTGAAAAAAAGGCGACGGGACATTACGAAAACCGCCACGACATATGAGGTAGAATTGACATATATTTAAAATATAAAATTAGAGCGGATATGTAGAGAAATGAGTGTGCAACGGTGATGAGGATCGAGTAACATTAGGAAAATATTAGGATGATCGAACGTAGGTTTACGCTCTTTTGATTTTGCCACGGTGCGCTGTGCCTTGGTGCCATGGTGCCTTGGTGCCACGGCGCCATGGTGCCTGTGTGCCATGGTGCCACGATGCCTTGGTTCCACGGCGCGACGGCGCCTTGGTGGCATGGCACCATGCTTCCTTGGTGTCATGGTGCCATGCTGCCACGGTGCCTCGGTGCCACGGTGCCATGGTGCCATGGTGCTATGCTGCCACGGGGCCACGGTGCCTTGGTGCCATGGTGCCACGGTGCCTTGGTGCCACGCTGCCATGGTTCCATGGTGCCTTAGTGCCCTGGTGCCGCGGTGCCACGGTGCCACGGTTCCACGGTGCCATGGTGTCACGGTGCCTTGGTGCCGCGATGCGTTGGTGCCATGGTGCCGCGGTGCCATGGTGCCTGTGTGCCATGGTGCCTGTGTGCCATGGTGCCACGCTACCTTTTTGCCAAGGTGTCAGGCCGCCTTGGTGCCACGGTGCCATGGTGCCTTGGTGCCATGGTGCCCTGGTTGCATGCCGACTTGGTGCCACGGTGCCTTGGTGCCATGGTGCCACACCGCCTTGGTGCCACGGTGCCATGGCGCCATGGTGCCTTTGTGCCTTGCTGTCATGGTGCCCTGGTGCCCTGGTGTCTTGGTGCCCTGGTGCCATGGTGCCATGGTGCCACACATGTCAGACTCCTTGGTCCGTGTTTGAAGACGGGTCGAATGGGG
>CM061559.1:14812440-14832440 GCA_030864225.1 Capsicum baccatum var. pendulum
AGCCCCCTCATCAAAACAGTCCAATACCATTTTGGAAGCACATAAGATCATATAAGGATACTTGTTTCCAAAGAACTAGCAAAACAGTCCAGCAACCTTGTCAACCATATACACACTATAACATATTAATAACCTCAACTTTATATCATATCAAAGTCAAAAATCAGGGTAAGAATCGTTCCAAAGCCAAGAAAACCAACCAACAACTTTCAGGACACAAGCTGTCCAGAAATTCCTGCACAGTGCACCAGCCAACTTATCTTGTTTTTCCATGGAAAATTCATATCAAGTATATGGTTATTTTTACATACATTAACTCCCAAGGTGTAGGTATAATTCAAGAACTCAAAAAGTAGCCTTTGGTTTCCTTCCAAGATGAAGAAATGCCAAGAGAAACTTAGAGAGAAAAGCTGAAATTTTTGGTCTTTTATTAGTAAACCTAAGGAGCTCGGTTTTCGTCCCTTTTTAAGGAGACCTTAGACCGACTTTCTCCTGATATTTGAAACTGATTAACTCAAGTTGGTCAATGACTAATTTTCCCCTTTCACTTGGGCCTTTTGGATCTCTAAATCAATGGGCTTTAGTGGCCCATTTTCCTTAATCTTTCTTGCACTTTGTTTGGGCCCAATTTTGTTAGTAGTGAATGAATGTAGTTGGGCATATTATATAAAAATCTTGGGCTGAACATCTTGGCCCAATATAATTCTAAACCATTGGCTTTAATAGCCTCCCTAACTTGGGCTTCGTTTGTCACAAGACTTGGAATGTTTCGGCGTTAAGCCATGTCTTTGTTCCCCTTTCTTTTAACTAACGTCTAGACTTCAAGTGAGTTCACTTATGAATGAATTATTCTACCTCATGTATATATACATTTTTTTTAAGCCAACCACACAGGTGACTCACCTGCTAGCTTCCTAAGTTCCATAAGCACGTCAATGATTTTCTCCGTTTAAGGCCGCAATCTCTAAATAGACTTCCATATAGTGCCCCAATCTAACACTTGAACACTTGAAAAAATTTTTTTGTAGTAATTAAATCAAGTCGTATGTCATTTTATGTGAACATTACTAGTACATGTAAAATGTGGGGTGTTACATCCTCCCCCCCTTAGGAACATTCGTCCCGAATGTTAACATAACTGTATAGTCTAGGCAGGTTTGAATTTCTGGTCACACAACTATTAATAACATAACTACTATTCAAACACATACCTATTAATGTTCCTCCTCTGTATCTTTTGGTCCCTCCTTGTCTTCAAATAGATGAGGGTATTTGGATGTCATTACTTCCTCCGGTTCCCACGTTATTTCTTCTACTTGGTTGTTTCTCCAGAGTACCTTTACTGATATCATTTCTTTGTTCCTTAACTTTTTAATTTGGCGATCTAGAATAGCAACCGGTACCTCTTCATAAGTAAGATCCTCTGTGCCCTGTACATCTTCTATAGGAGTGATACGAGAGGGGTCACCTATGCATTCTCGAAGCATTGACACATGAAACACTGGATGAACCATTGAAAGTTCCTGGGGTAGCTCTAATTCATATGCAACTTGTCCGACCCTCTTAGTAATCTTATATGGCCCTATGTAACGTGGGCTTAGTTTCCCTTTCTTACCAAATCTCATAACCCCTTTCATCGGTGATACCTTTAAAAATACCCAATCTCCAATAGAGAATTCCAGCCCTCTTCTCCGCATATCTGCATATGATTTATGACGACTTTGGGCTGTTTTTAGCCGTTGTTGTATCACCTTAACTTTTTCCATGGCTTGTTAGACTAAATGTGGCCCGAGCGAGGTGGTTTCACCCACTTTGAACCAACCAATTGGTGACCTACATTTCCTCCCATACAAGGCTTCGTAAGGCGCCATCTTGATGCTCGAATGGTAGCTATTATTATAGGCAAATTCAATAAGGGGCAAGTGTTCTACCCAGATACCTTTAAAATCTAATGCACAGGATCGCAACATATCCTCAAGTGTTTGAATAGTACGCTCTGCTTGGCCGTCTGTTTGGGGATGGAAGGTTGTACTCAAATTCACTTGCGTCCCTAAACTCCTTTGAAAGGACTTCAAAAATTTTGCCGTGAATTGAGCTCCTCGATCAGATATAATAGAGAGTGGGACCCCATTCAGCCTAACTATCTCTTTGAGGTATAATTTGGCATATTCTTCAGTTGTATAATCACTTCTAACTGGCAGGAAGTGCGCTGACTTCGTGAGTCTATCAACTATCACCCATATGGAGTCAAACTTATTAACTGAACGAGGCAAACCAGTTATAAAATCCATATTAGTCATATCCCACTTCCAAGTTGGAATCTCTGTACATTGCATGTAACCACCTGGCTTTGGTGCTCTACTTTGACTTGTTGACAAGTAGGACATTGAGCCACAAACTCTGCAAGGTCCTTTTTCATGCCTCCCCACCAAAACACTCTCTTTAGGTCATGATACATCTTAGTAGATCCTGGGTGGATGGAATATCTTGAATCATGGGCTTCTTCCATTATTCTCCTTCTGAGTCTGTTAACATCAGGAACACACAATCTATTTTGGCAATAAAGTACTCCATCTTGTGTAAGCCTAAACTCCTTCATTATACCTTGACTTACTTTCTCCTTAAGGCATTGTAGAATAGGATCATAATACTGTTTTTCTTTCACTTTCCTTATCAATGAAGGATCAGTAGCATTATGTCCAATAATGTCCTTTCTTGGAGTTTTGAGTAGACGAACACCCAGATTGGCTAGTTGACGCAGATCCTTAGCCATGCCTTGCTTTACCCCTTTCTGATCACTGGTACCCATGAGTGTCTTACGACTTAAAGCATCAGCCACCACATTTGCTTTCCCTGGATGGTATAATATATCAATATCATAATCCTTTATTAACTCTAGCCACCTCCGCTGCCTCAAATTTAGATCTTTCTGCTTGAAAGTATACTGTAAGCTCTTATGATCTGTATATATGTCCACGTGCACCCCATACAAATAGTGGCGCCATATCTTTAAAGCAAATACAACCGCTGCTAGCTCAAGATCATGTGTTGGGTAGTTTTTCTCGTGTGGTCTCAATTGTCTCGAGGCATAAGCAATCACCTTACCATGTTGTGTTAGTACACACCCCAAACCAACTCCGGAAGCATCACAATACACTGCATATCCCTCTGAGCCTTCTGGAAGCACTAGCACAGGTGCTGAGGTTAGCCTGCTTTTCAACTCTTGAAAGCTCCTTTCACATGCATCATTCCATTGGAATTTGGTTTCCTTGTGAGTTAGCTTAGTAAGAGGTGCAGACATAGAAGAAAAACCTTCAACAAACCTTCTATAATAACCTGCCAATCCAAGGAAGCTTTGAACTTCTGTAGGTGTCGTTGGCCTTGGCCAATCTTTCACAGCCTCTATCTTTTGTGAATCCACCCTTATTCTTTCATCCGATACAATATGGCCCAAAAATGCCACTGATTTTAACCAAAATTCACATTTGGAAAACTTAGCATACAACCGGCGATCACGGAGAACTTGTAGTACTAGTCGTAAATGATTTGCATGGTCCTTTTCTGACCTTGAATACACCAGAATATCATCTATAAATACTATCACGAACACATCCAGGAAAGGCTTGAATACCCTATTCATCAAATCCATAAAAACTGCTGGTGCATTCGTTAGCCCAAACGACATAACAAGAAATTCAAAGTGACCATATCTGGTTCGGAAAGTTGTCTTAGGTATATCTTTTTCCTGCACTCTCACCTGATGATAACCTGATCTCAAATCGATCTTTGAAAAGTATTTGGCACCCTATAACTGATCAAACAAGTCATCAATTCTGGGGAGGGGATATTTATTCTTAATTGTCACCCAATTCAGTTGTCGGTAGTCAATACACATCCTCAATGTGCCATCCTTTTTACGCACAAATAAAACTGGTGCACCCCAAGGGGACACACTAGGTCTTATAAAACCCTTTTCTAACAAGTGTTTCAGTTGCTCCTTTAATTCACGTAATTTTGCCGGGGCCATTCTATATGGAGGAATAGAGATAGGCTCGGTGCCTGGTAATAAGTCAATACCAAAATCTATTTCTCGTTCTGGAGGCAAACCAGGGAGTTCCTCAGGAAAGACATCAATAAATTCATTCACTATTGGAACAGACTGGACAGTTGGTGATTCTGCCTCCATGTCTCTCACTCTAATGAGATGACATATATATCCCTATGATATCATTTTTCTGGCTTTAAAATAAGAGATAAACCTCCCTTTTGGTGCCCCAATATTGCCTTCCCATTCAAGGACTGCTTCATTTGGAAAGTGAAAGTACATCCTCTTGGTTCGGCTGTCAACGGTGGCATAGCAAGAAGCCAACCAATCCATACCCATTATAACATCAAATTCTACCATTTCAAACTCGATAAGATCAGCTAATGTATCTCGGTCGCAGACAGTCACTATGCAGTCACAATAGACTCTTCTAACTATAATTGACTCCCCAGTTGGTGTAGATACCGCAAGTGGTTTATTCAATAATTTAGGTGTTCTACCAAGCTTCCCAACAACTAATGGAGTAATATATAACAATGTAGAACCAGGGTCAATTAATGCATACACTTTATGTAAGAAGATGGACAATGTACCTATAACCACATCGGGTAAAGCTTCCAGGTTCTGTCGAGTCCCTAGAGCAAATGTGCGATTTTGGGCCACGCTAGAACTAGCTGCCCCTCTAATACCTCTGCCGCGACCTATGGGAAATTGCTCACCTCTACCTGATGGAGGCACTGATGATGATGATACCACAGCTGATCCAGTAGGTTGTGCCATATCACCCCTGCGTCTTCTTGGGCAATCTTTTATTACATGCCCTGGCATACCACACTAATAACAAACATCCATTCCCCTGCGACACGCACCTATATGATATCTCCCACATTGTCTGCAAGGCTGCCTAGGAGGCATTTGCTGGCTTCCCGAATATCCTGTTGTCCGTGTACCTTGGCCCTCACTTCTCTGCCCAAATTGATCATTTCTAGACCCTTGAAGTGGTGGTGGAGCACTAGCTGTAGAGTAAGAGGATGATGTCCTGGGTGGCCTATTAGAAAATCGTGGCCTAAACTCACCCTGGGGTGGTGTAAACTGTCCTGTCGATCTGGCCCTCTTGGATTGCCCCCTTTCTATTTCTTGTGCCCTCCTTCTTTGTCTCTGATCCTCCAGTTTCTGTGCAAAAGCTTGCATCCTCGCTATATCCATGTCTTTATTCAAAGAAGCAATGGTACAATCTCTAACCAAATATGAATCCAACCTATCCACATACCGATGGACTCTATCTGCCATAGTAGCAACAACATTAGGAGCGTACCTGGCCAGAGAATTAAATTTAAGACTATATTCCCTAACGCTCATATTCCCCTGATGGAGGTTCAGGGAACTGATCTGCACGGGCCTCTCGGATCTCTAATGGCAAGTAATGATCAAGAAAGGCCATTTTGAACTCCTCCCAAGTAGTTGGAGGTGTATCTATGCCTTTGGAATGCTTCCAAGCTTCGTACCACAGTATAGCCACACCCTTCAATCTATATATTGCCAACTCAGCAGCTTCCGAACCACTTACATGCATAACATCTATGGTACGTTGGATCTGATCAATAAAATCCTGTGGATCTTCATTTGGATCTGACCCAGTGAATGATGGAGGTTCTAAGTTGAGGAAATCACGTATTCTCGTACTGGCTGCCCTACCTGCACCAACTGCACCTGCAACTGTGCCTTCTTGTCTTTGACCTTGGCCAGCAACTATACAAGTCAACAGTTGAACTTTATTTCTCAAATCCTGCACAGAAGCATCAACAGGTGGTTCTCGGGGATTTTCACTACTTCCTGGTACATCAACAGATGGAGGGGTTGGAGATGTCTGTGTTAGAGACTCATCTAGAGCCTCACTCTGTCGTCTCGCCCGATTGGGTATACCAACTACCACTTCTATTTCCTTTCCTTTACCTTTACTCTTCCTTGTCTCTGGCATACTTACTGTACAAAATAATTCAGGGATTGGACATGGTACACTTATAATATTTGGCTCTATGGCACGATCTAAAGAATGAAAAGAAGTGATAACTCCTAAATGCCACGTAGCCTCTTGTTTATAAATGTGGTGCACAACACATCGATAAACATGATTCTACATAGACACGGCTTTGTAGACTCCCTAGGACAACCCGCTGTGATACCACTTCTGTCATGCCCCAAATCCTATTAAGGCGGACTGGCACCCGTTGCCGGTAAGGCTCGGGAGAACCAACCTGTAGCAATACATTACCTATGAACATTATAAGTTACTTTTATACTAAACATGCCCTCAAAAGATAAATGGGACTAGAAAGCCAAAATATGTTGTATGACTAGGCCGTTGGAGCCACAATGTCTACGATACGATACATGACCATACTATACTTTACATAGTTTACAAAGCCTCTAGACAAGAAACATTATCTTATAAGGGTCGGGACAGGCCCCACCTCATGATAAGATACTATACAATGCAAAAAGATATGATAAGACTCAAAGCCCTGAAGCAACCTGGAGCTCAGTGACTGCAGTTGATATCCTGTACTCTTAATGGGGAGGTTTATTAGCTTCTGCAACCTGTAGCATGGAATGCAGGTCCCCCAACAGGGACGTCAGTACAAAATAATGTACTGAATATGTAAGGCAACATGTACTATATATGAGATAAAAGCTTAAATGAAACCATACACTGCTGTAGGGTAAAAGACCACCTTTATGAATATTGTGGAGTCATGCATCTTATAACAATTATGTTACTTTACTCTTATCACTTGTATAATCTGTGCACATCATGTAATACAAATGACCAGCTGATCAGTCGTAAATCTATATCAGGATCGACCCATGCTAGGCTTTCCTTTCACCCCTGGGATACCCCCTGTAATACTGGGATTGACCCATGCTAGGTGATTCTTTCACCCCTGGGATACCACCCAACAGAAACAACTGTATACATATATCTTCTTATTACTTTTGAGATGAATCTTTGGTGGTCGTAACATTTGAGCTATAAGACTATAAGCATGACAAATGACAAGTATGTGAACATGTAACATCATATCACAATGAAAAGAGTGGGTTATACAATTAGTGAAACATGTAGGACATAAACAACGTATGAACTTTATTTAGCTAAAAAGAAGACTCATATGTCATGGTATCCAATGTATGTATGCAGCAGTGACAATGCTCGAATCTGGACACACAAATACATGTGAAAGAGTGGAGTGGTTATATCGAAGTTTGTAAAGATCTCTATGTGCCAATAAAGACTTTGGATTCCATGCCAAATAATAAGAGATCGAATAGCCTTACATACCTCGACATATCAACTTGTTTTTACCTCGAAATGACTTCTTTTCTTCCAACTATTTATCTACAATATCATGTTTTAAAGCTAGTATTAGCAGCTAATCAATGCATCTGGACAGCCCAATCTCACAAAACACAACACTTTGGCAACAAACGTATAACCATCGACTCAATGGTGTTATTCCGACTTTCTCAATTCTAACTGTCTTCAACCAGTACACATTATCATATAAATGATGTACACAGCCTATATCAGCTCTATAACATGCTGGCAACAGTCCATAACTACAACACAGAACCATTTTACAAAACGCTCAACTAAGAAGCACAACATCTCGTCGTCTCCCTACATTTCGTCGTTAACAATTCATACTTGTCCCAACTTTGAACCAGATGCTCCCAACATATATATACATCAAATAAACCTTAACATAGTCACAAAATAGATCAAAACACAGGGGGGAAACGTGAAACATCAGCCCCCTCATCAAAACAGTCCAATACCATTTTGGAAGCACATAAGATCATATAAGGATACTTGTTTCCAAAGAACTAGCAAAACAGTCCAGCAACCTTGGCAACCATATACACACTATAACATATTAATAACCTCAACTTTATATCATATCAAAGTCAAAAATCAGGGTAAGAATCGTTCCAAAGCCAAGAAAACCAACCAACAACTTTCAGGACACAAGCTGTCCAGAAATTCCTGCACAGTGCACCAGCCAACTTATCTTGTTTTTCCATGGAAAATTCATATCAAGTATATGGTTATTTTTACATACCTTAACTTCCAAGGTGTAGGTATAATTCAAGAACTCAAAAATTAGCCTTTGGTTGCCTTCCAAGATGAAGAAATGCCAAGAGAAACTTAGAGAGAAAAGCTGAAATTTTTGGTCTTTTATTAGTAAACCTAAGGAGCTCGGTTTTCGTCCCTTTTTAAGGAGACCTTAGACCGACTTTCTCCTGATATTTGAAACTGATTAACTCAAGTTGGTCAATGACTAATTTTCCCCTTTCACTTGGGCCTTTTGGATCTCTAAATCAATGGGCTTTAGTGGCCCATTTTCCTTAATCTTTCTTGCACTTTGTTTGGGCCCAATTTTGTTAGTAGTGAATGAATGTAGTTGGGCATATTATATAAAAATCTTGGGCTGAACATCTTGGCCCAATATAATTCTAAACCATTGGCTTTAATAGCCTCCCTAACTTGGGCTTCGTTTGTCACAAGACTTGGAATGTTTCGGCGTTAAGCCTTGTCTTCGTTCCCCTTTCTTTTAACTAACGTCTAGACTTCAAGTGAGTTCACTTATGAATGAATTATTCTACCTCATGTATATATACATTTTTTTTTAAGCCAACCACACAGGTGACTCACCTGCTAGCTTCCTAAGTTCCATAAGCACGTCAATGATTTTCTCCGTTTAAGGTCGCAATCTCTAAATAGACTTCCATATAGTGCCCCAATCTAACACTTGAACACTTGAAAAAAAATTTTGGTAGTAATTAAATCAAGTCGTATGTCATTTTATGTGAACATTACTAGTACATGTAAAATGTGGGGTGTTACATCCTCCCCCCCTTAGGAACATTCGTCCCGAATGTTAACATAACTGTATAGTCTAGGCAGGTTTGAATTTCTGGTCACACAACTGTTAATAACATAACTAGTATTCAAACACATACCTATTAATGTTCCTCCTCTGTATCTTTTGGTCCCTCCTTGTCTTCAAATAGATGAGGGTATTTGGATGTCATTACTTCCTCCGGTTCCCACGTTATTTCTTCTACTTGGTTGTTTCTCCAGAGTACCTTTACTGATGCCATTTTCTTGTTCCTTAACTTTTTAATTTGGCGATCTAGAATAGCAACCGGTACCTCTTCATAAGTAAGATCCTCTGTGCCCTGTACATCTTCTATAGGAGTGATACGAGAGGGGTCACCTATGCATTTTCGAAGCATTGACACATGAAACACTGGATGAACCATTGAAAGTTCCTGGGGTAGCTCTAATTCATATGCAACTTGTCCGACCCTCTTAGTAATCTTATATGGCCCTATGTAACGTGGGCTTAGTTTCCCTTTCTTACCAAATCTCATAACCCCTTTCATCGTTGATACCTTTAAAAATACCCAATCTCCAATAGAGAATTCCAGCCCTCTTCTCCGCATATCTGCATATGATTTATGGCGACTTTGGGCTGTTTTTAGCCGTTGTTGTATCACCTTAACTTTTTCCATGGCTTGTTAGACTAAATCTGGCCCGAGCAAGGTGGTTTCACCCACTTCGAACCAACCAATTTGTGACCTACATTTCCTCCCATACAAGGCTTCGTAAGGCGCCATCTTGATGCTCGAATGGTAGCTGTTATTATAGGCAAATTCAATAAGGGGCAAGTGTTCTACCCAGATACCTTTAAAATCTAATGCACAGGATCGCAACATATCCTCAAGTGTTTGAATAGTACGCTCTGCTTGGCCGTCTGTTTGGGGATGGAAGGTTGTACTCAAATTCACTTGCGTCCCTAAACTCCTTTGAAAGGACTTCCAAAATTTTGCCGTGAATTGAGCTCCTCGATCAGATATAATAGAGAGTGGGACCCCATGTAGCCTAACTATCTCTTTGAGGTATAATTTGGCATATTCTTCAGCTGTATAATCACTTCTAACTGGCAGGAAGTGCGCTGACTTCGTGAGTCTATCAACTATCACCCATATGGAGTCAAACTTATTAACTGAACGAGGCAAACCAGTTACAAAATCCATATTAGTCATATCCCACTTCCAAGTCGGAATCTCTATACATTGCATGTAACCACCTGGCTTTTGGTGCTCTACTTTGACTTGTTGACAAGTAGGACATTGAGCCACAAACTCTGCAAGGTCCTTTTTCATGCCTCCCCACCAAAACACTCCCTTTAGGTCATGATACATCTTAATAGATCCTGGGTGGATGGAATATCCTGAATCATGGGCTTCTTCCATTATTCTCCTTCTGAGTCTGTTAACATGAGGAACACACAATCTATTTTGGCAATAAAGTACTCCATCTTGTGTATTCCTAAACTCCTTCATTATACCTTGACTTACTTTCTCCTTAAGGCATTGTAGAATAGGATCATAATACTGTTTTTCTTTCACTTCCCTTATCAATGAAGGATCAGTAGCATTATGTACAATAATGTCCTTTCTTGGAGTTTCGAGTAGACGAACACCCAGATTGGCTAGTTGACGCAGATCCTTAGCCATGCCTTGCTTTACCCCTTTCTGATCACTGGTACCCATGAGTGTCTTACGACTTAAAGCATTAGCCACCACATTTGCTTTCCCTGGATGGTATAATATATCAATATCATAATCCTTTATTAACTCTAGCCACCTCCGCTGCCTCAAATTTAGATCTTTCTGCTTGAAAGTATACTGTAAGCTCTTATGATCTGTATATATGTCCACGTGCACCCCATACAAATAGTGGCGCCATATCTTTAAAGCAAATACAACCGCTGCTAGCTCAAGATCATGTGTTGGGTAGTTTTTCTCGTGTGGTCTCAATTGTCTCGAGGCATAAGCAATCACCTTACCATGTTGTGTTAGTACACACCCCAAACCAACTCCGGAAGCATCACAATACACTGCATATCCCTCTGAGCCTTCTGGAAGCACTAGCACAGGTGCTGAGGTTAGCCTGCTTTTCAACTCTTGAAAGCTCCTTTCACATGCATCATTCCATTGGAATTTGGTTTCCTTGTGAGTTAGCTTAGTAAGAGGTGCAGACATAGAAGAAAAACCTTCAACAAACCTTCTATAATAACCTACCAATCCAAGGAAGCTTCGAACTTCTGTAGGTGTCGTTGGCCTTGGCCAATCTTTCACAGCCTCTATCTTTTGTGAATCCACCCTTATTCCTTCATCCGATACAATATGGCCCAAAAATGCCACTGATTTTAACCAAAATTCACATTTGGAAAACTTAGCATACAACCGGCGATCACGGAGAACTTGTAGTACTAGTCGTAAATGATTTGCATGGTCCTTTTCTGACCTTGAATACACCAGAATATCATCTATAAATACTATCACGAACACATCCAGGAAAGGCTTGAATACCCTATTCATCAAATCCATAAAAACTGCTGGTGCATTCGTTAGCCCAAACGACATAACAAGAAATTCAAAGTGACCATATCTGGTTCGGAAAGCTGTCTTAGGTATATCTTTTTCCTGCACTCTCACCTGATGATAACCTGATCTCAAATTGATCTTTGAAAAGTATTTGGCACCCTGTAACTGATCAAACAAGTCATCAATTCTGGGGAGGGGATATTTATTCTTAATTGTCACCCTATTCAGTTGTCGGTAGTCAATACACATCCTCAATGTGCCATCCTTTTTACGCACAAATAAAACTGGTGCACCCCAAGGGGACACACTAGGTCTTATAAAACCCTTTTCTAACAAGTCTTTCAGTTGCTCCTTTAATTCACATAATTTTGCCGGGGCCATTCTATATGGAGGAATAGAGATAGGCTCGGTGCCTGGTAATAAGTCAATACCAAAATCTATTTCTTGTTCTGGAGGCAAACCAGGGAGTTCCTCAGGAAAGACATCAATAAATTCATTCACTATTGGAACAGACTGGATAGTTGGTGATTCTGCCTCCATGTCTCTCACTCTAACGAGATGACATATATGTCCCTATGGTATCATTTTTCTGGCTTTAAAATAAGAGATAAACCTCCCTTTTGGTGCCCCAATATTGCCTTCCCATTCAAGGACTGCTTCATTTGGAAAGTGAAAGTACATCCTCTTGGTTCGGCAGTCAACGGTGGCATAGCAAGAAGACAACCTATCCATACCCATTATAACATCAAATTCTACCATTTCAAACTCGATAAGATCAGCTAATGTATCTCGGTCGCAGACAGTCACTATGTAGTCACAATAGACTCTTCTAACTATAATTGACTCCCCAGTTGGTGTAGATACCGCAAGTGGTTTTTTCAATAATTTAGGTGTTCTACCAAGCTTCCCAGCAACTAATGGAGTAATATATGACAATGTAGAACCAGGGTCAATTAATGCATACACTTTATGTGAGAAGATGGACAATGTACCAATAACCACATCGGGTAAAGCTTCCTGGTTCTGTCGAGTCCCTAGAGCATATGTGCGATTTTGGGCCACGCTGGAACTAGCTGCCCCTCTAATACCTCTGCCGCGACCTATGGGAAATTTCTCACCTCTACCTGATGGAGGCACTGATGATGATGATACCACAGCTGATCCAGTAGGTTGTGCCATATCACCCCTGCATCTTCTTGGGCAATCTTTTATTACATGCCCTGGCATACCACACCAATAACAAACATCCGTTCCCCTGCGACACGCACCTATATGATATCTCCCACATTGTCTGGAAGGCTGCCTAGGAGGCATTTGCTCGCTTCCCGAATATCCTGTTGTCCGTGTACCTTGGCCCTCACTTCTCTGCCCAAATTGATCATTTCTAGACCCTTGAAGTGGTGGTGGAGCACTAGCTGTAGAGTAAGAGGAAGATGTCCTGGGTGGCCTATTAGAAAATCGTGGCCTAAACTCACCCTGGGGTGGTGTAAACTATCCTGTCGATCTGGCCCTCTTGGATTGCCCCCTTTCTATTTCTTGTGCCCTCCTTCTTTGTCTCTGATCCTCCAGTTTCTGTGCAAAAGCTTGCATCCTCGCTATATCCATGTCTTTATTCAAAGAAGCAATGGTACAATCTCTAACCAAATATGAATCCAACCTATCCACATACCGATGGACTCTATCTGCCATAGTAGCAACAACATTAGGAGCGTACCTGGCCAGAGAATTAAATTTAAGACTATATTCCCTCACGCTCATATTCCCCTGATGGAGGTTCAGGAACTGATCTGCACGGGCCTCTCGGATCTCTAATGGCAAGTAATGATCAAGAAAGGCCATTTTGAACTCCTCCCAAGTAGTTGGAGGTGTATCTATGCCTTTGGAATGCTTCCAGGCTTCGTACCACAGTATAGCCACACCCTTCAATCTATATATTGCCAACTCAGCAGCTTCCGAACCACTTACATGCATAACATCTAAGGTGCGTTGGATCTGATCAATAAAATCCTGTGGATCTTCATTTGGATCTGACCCAGTGAATGATGGAGGGTCTAAGTTGAGGAAATCATGTATTCTCGTACTGGCTGCCCTACCTGCACCAACTGCACCTGCAACTGGGCCTTCTTGTCTTTGACCTTGGCCAACAACTATACAAGTCAACAGTTGAACTGCATTTCTCAAATCCTGCACAGAAGCATCAACAGGTGGTTCTCGGGGATTTTCACTACTTTTTGGTACATCAATAGATGGAGGGGTTGGAGATGTCTGTGTTAGAGACTCATCTAGAGCCTCACTCTGTCGTCTCGCCCGATTGGGTATACCAACTACCACTTCTACTTCCTTTCCTTTACCTTTACTCTTCCTTGTCTCTGGCATACTTACTGTACAAAATAATTCAGGGATTAGACATGGTACACTTATAATATTTGGCTCTATGGCACGATCTAAAGAATGAAAAGAAGTGATAACTCCTAAATTCCACGTAGCCTCTTGTTTATAAATGTGGTGCACAACACATCGATAAACATGATTCTACATAGACACGGCTTTGTAGACTCCCTAGGACAACCCGCTCTGATACCACTTCTGTCACGCCCCAAATCCTATTAAGGCGAAATGGCACCCGTTGCCGGTAAGGCTCGGGAGAACCAACCTGTAGCAATACATTACCTATGAACATTATAAATTACTTTTATACTAAACATGCCCTCAAAAGATAAATGGGACTAGCAAGCCAAAAGATGTTGTATGACTAGGCCGTTGGAGCCACAATGTCTACGATACGATACATGACCATACTATACTTTACATAGTCTACAAAGCCTCTAGACAAGAAACATTATCTTATAAGGGTCGGGACAGGCCCCGCCTCATGATAAGATACTATACAATGCAAAAAGATATGATAAGACTCAAAGCCCCGAAGCAACCTGGAGCTCAGTGACTGCAGTTGATATCCTGTACTCTTACTGGGGAGGTTTATTAGCTTCTGCACCTGCAGCATGGAATGCAGGTCCCCCAACAGGGACGTCAGTACGAAATAATGTACTGAATATGTAAGGCAACATGTACTATATATGAGATAAAAGCTCAAATGAAACCATACACTGCTGTAGGGTAAAAGACCACCTTTATGAATATTGTGGAGTCATGCATCTTATAACAATTATGTTACTTTACTCTTATCACTTGTATAATCTGTGCACATCATGTAATACAAATGACCAGCTGATCAGTGGTAAATCTATATCAGGATCGACCCATGCTAGGCTTTCCTTTCACCCCTGGGATACCCCCTGTAATACTGGGATTGACCCATGCTAGGTGATTCTTTCACCCCTGGGATACCACCCAACAGAAACAACTGTATACATATATCTTCTTATTACTTTTGAGATGAATCTTTGGTTGTCGTAAAATTTGAGCTATAAGACTATAAGCATGACAAATGACAAGTATGTGACCATGTACCATCATATCACAATGAAAAGAGTGGGTTATACAATTAGTGAAACATGTAGGACATAAACAACGTATGAACTTTATTTAGATGAAAAGAAGACTCATATGTCATGGTATCCAATGTATGTATGCAGCAGTGACAATGCTCGAATCTGGACACACAAATACATGTGAAAGAGTGGAGTGGTTATATCAAAGTTTGTAAAGATCTCTATGTGCCAATAAAGACTTTGGATTCCATGCCAAATAATAAGAGATCGAATAGCCTTACATACCTCGACATATCAACTTGTTTTTACCTCGAAATGACTTCTTTTCTTCCAACTATTTATCTACAATATCATGTTTTAAAGCTAGTATTAGCAGCTAATCAATGCATCTGGACAGCCCAATCTCACAAAACACAACACTTTGGCAACAAACGTATAACCATCGACTTAATGGTGTTATTCCGACTTTCTCAATTCTAACTGTCTTCAACCAGTACACATTATCATATAAATGATGTACACAGCCTATATCAGCTCTATAACATGCTGGCAACAGTCCATAACTACAACACAGAACCATTTTACAAAACGCTCAACTAAGAAGCACAACATCTCGTCGTCTCCCTACATTTCGTCGTTAACAATTCATACTTGTCCCAACTTTGAACCAGATGCTCCCAACATATATATACATCAAATAAACCTTAACATAGTCACAAAATAGCTCAAAACACAGGGGGGAAACGTGAAACATCAGCCCCCTCATCAAAACAGTCCAATACCATTTTGGAAGCACATAAGATCATATAAGGATACTTGTTTCCAAAGAACTAGCAAAACAGTCCAGCAACCTTGGCAACCATATACACACTATAACATATTAATAACCTCAAATTTATATCATATCAAAGTCAAAAATCAGGGTAAGAATCGTTCCAAAGCCAAGAAAACCAACCAACAACTTTCAGGACACAAGCTGTCCAGAAATTCCTGCACAGTGCACCAGCCAACTTATCTTGTTTTTCCATGGAAAATTCATATCAAGTATATGGTTATTTTTACATACCTTAACTCCCAAGGTGTAGATATAATTCAAGAACTCAAAAAGTAGCCTTTGGTTGCCTTCCAAGATGAAGAAATGCCAAGAGAAACTTAGAGAGAAAAGCTGAAATTTTTGGTCTTTTATTAGTAAACCTAAGGAGCTCGGTTTTGGTCCCTTTTTAAGGAGACCTTAGACTGACTTTCTCCTGATATTTGAAACTGATTAACTCAAGTTGGTCAATGACTAATTTTCCCCTTTCACTTGGGCCTTTTGGATCACTAAATCAATGGGCTTTAGTGGCCCATTTTCCTTAATCTTTCTTGCACTTTGTTTGGGCCCAATTTTGTTAGTAGTGAATGAATGTAGTTGGGCATATTATATAAAAATCTTGGGCTGAACATCTTGGCCCAATATAATTCTAAACCATTGGCTTTAATAGCCTCCCTAACTTGGGCTTCGTTTGTCACAAGACTTGGAAAGTTTCGGCGTTAAGCCTTGTCTTCGTTCCCCTTTCTTTTTACTAACGTCTAGACTTCAAGTGAGTTCACTTATGAATGAATTATTCTCCCTCATGTATATATACATTTTTTTTAAGCCAATCACACAGGTGACTCACCTGCTAGCTTCCTAAGTTCCATAAGCACGTCAATGATTTTCTCCGTTTAAGGCCGCAATCTCTAAATAGACTTCCATATAGTGCCCCAATCTAACACTTGAACACTTGAAAAAAAATTTTGGTAGTAATTAAATCAAGTCGTATGTCATTTTATGTGAACATTACTAGTACATGTAAAATGTGGGGTGTTACAGCTAGTTAGTAGGCTGAGGTCTCATTCGTTAACGGAATTAACCAGACAAATCGCTTCACCAACTAAGAATGGCCATGCACCACCGCCCATAGAATCAAGAAAGAGCTCTCAGTCTGTCAATCCTTATTATGTCTGGACCTGGTAAGTTTCCCCGTGTTGAGTCAAATTAAGCCGCAGGCTCCACTCATGCTGGTGCCCTTCCGTCAATTCCTTTAAGTTTCAGCCTTGCGACCACACTCCCCCCGGAGCCCAAAAACTTTGATTTCTCATAAGGTGCCGGCGGAGTCCTAAAAGCAACATCTTGACAAAGACACCACCATGGCAGGCCATTCGCAGTTTCACAGTCTGAATTTGTTCATACTTATACATGCATGGCTTAATCTTTGAGACAAGCATATGACTACTGGTAGGATCAACCAGGTAGCATTCCTCATCGACGCCGGCGTCGTATGAGCCCGGCCTGCCCGCGAGGGCACAGACGGATTCAAGGCGAGCGCGACCGTCGTTTGCAAGGAGCATCGTACGGGGCAGATACGAGACGATGAAGTCCCCATGCCTACTGTGTCTACCACATCCGAGAATCTGGACCGCCGCTCGCGGACCACGACATCGCACGACGAAGCGAAGGAGGCATGGGATGCGAGGGCGGCCTTTCGATTCGCCCCGCGCACGAAATACGAAGGGCGAAAGGCGATCGATAAAACTTGATAATGCATGCAGCACAGGAAACCGACTTGGAGCAAGCCTATATTGCACTTGCCCCGCGACTGAGATGGTAGGCGGGACAGGACGTCGCTGCTCGAGCAGGGATGCGACCTAACAGCACGTGCCGAACACAACTCACGCTCCGTGCGTCCAAATGCTCTGTCGATGCACGCCCAGCCATGGCCCCAACGCCCAGCAATAGATGCCGTGCGCTGCTGCCCATGCGGACGTTGCAAGGCTGAAGCAAGTCCCGCTTGACATGATAGCCCGCCCTTGGGGGGACCAGAGGAGATGAAGGCACGCCGAGGCTCATGCACGGGCGCCGCCCACGCCGGCCGTCGGCGCTCGCCGCGGATTGGGCTCGGCCGCATGCGTGCAGCGCCTGAAGCTTGCCTCGAGAGCAGCATCCAGTACTCGCCGGTTGCACGAAGGCACCGCCTCATCCGAAGTCTAGCGCCAGCAGCCCCGTCGTGGACGACGCCACCGATAACTGACACTAGCGTACAATGAAGCGCGGCCGGTGTTGCTACACGGGCACGGACAGATCGCACGGACTAGCCATGCATGCTGCCAGGCGCCCACGCTGCACGCCAACATGGCCACTGAGCGCCTATGCCAACTACTGACAGTCGCCTTGAAGTGCCTTCAACACCTCTACTCACGCGTCGTGCGTCCAAATGCTCCGTCGATGCATGCCCAGCACCGGCCCCAACGCCCAATAATAGATGCCGTGCGTTGCTGTCCATGCGGACGTTGCAAGGATGAATCAAGTCCCGCTTAACACGATAGCCCGCCCTTGGGGGGAGCAGAGGAGATGAAGGCACGCCGAGGCTCATGCACGGGCGCTGCCCACGCTGGCCGCTGGCGCTCACCGCGGATTGGGCTAGGCCGCATGCATGCAGCGCCTGGAGCTTGCCCTGAGAGCAGCATCCAGTACTCGTCGCTCGCACGAAGGCACCGCCTTATCCGAAGTCTAGCGCCAGCAGCCCCGTCGTGGACGACGCCACCGATAACCGATACTAGCGTACAATAAAGCGCGGCCGACGTTGCTACACGGGCACGGATGGCTCGCACGAACTAGCCATGCATGCTGCCATGCGCCCACGCTGCACGTCGACATGGCCACTGAGCACCTATGCCAACTACCGACAGTCGCCTTGAAGTGGCTTTAACACCTCTACCCCCCTTATATATGATTAAAAAAAAAAACCAAGTGACAGGAGTAGACATGATTTTGCCAGAGAATCATACCAGACATATGCAGAACCGAACTACACGTAACGAATGACGTAACGATATAAAATATTTAAATTTAAGGATATTAAATAAAAATTTGAAAAAGGCGACGGGACATTACGAAAACCGCCACGAAATATGAGGTAGAATTGACATATATTTAAAATACAAAATTAGAGCGGATATGTAGAGAAATGAGTGTGCGACGGTGACGAGGATCGAGGAACGTCAGGAAAATATTAGGATGATCGAACGTAGGTTTACGCTCTTTTGATTTTGCCACGGTGCGTTGTGCCTTGGTTCCATGGTGGCTTGGTGCCATGGTGCCATGGTGCCTTGGTGCCACGGTGCCACGGCGCCACGGTGATTGGGTGCCATATTGCCACGATGCCTTGGTGCCACGGCGCCACGGCACCTTTGTGGCATGGCGCCATGCTGCCTTGGTGTCATGGCGCCATGCTGCCACGGTGCCTCGGTGCCACGGTGCCATGGTGCCACGGTGCCTTGGTGCCACGGCGCCATTGTGCCACGGTGCCTTGGTGCCATGGTGCTATGCTGCCACGGGGCCACGGTGCCTTGGTGCCATGGTGCCACGGTGCCTTGGTGCCACGGTGCCATGGTTCCATGGTGCCTTAGTGCCCTGGTGCCGTGGTGCAACGGTGCCTTGGTGCCGCGATGCGTTGGTGCCATGGTGCCGCGGTGCCATGGTGACTGGGTGCCATAGTGCCACGGTGCCATGGTGCCTGTGTGCCATGGTGCCACGCCACCTTGGTGCCACGGTGCCTTGGTGCCAAGGTGCCAGGCCGCCTTGGTGCCACAGTGCCATGGTGCCTTGGTGCCATGGTGCCTTGGTACCCTGGTGCCATGGTTGCACGCCGACTTGGTGCCACGGTGCCTTGGTGCCACGCCGCCTTGGTGCCACGGTGCCATGGCGCCACGGTGCCTTGGTGCCTTGCTGTCATGGTGCCCTGGTGCCTTGGTGAACTTGTTCCATGGTGCCACGTCGCCTTTGTGCCATGGTGCCACACCGCCTTGGTGCTACGGTGGCATGGCGCCACGGTGCCCTGGTGCCATGGCGCCACGGTGCCAAGCTGCCCTGGTGCCTTGGTGCCTTGTTTCCATGGTGCAGGGATTCAAGGCGAGCGCGACCGTCATTTGCAAGGATCGTCGTACGGGGCAGATAGGAGTAGATGAAACCCCCATGCCCACTGTGTCTACCGCATCCGAGTATCCCGACCGCCGCTCACGGACCA
>CM061559.1:14837440-14842440 GCA_030864225.1 Capsicum baccatum var. pendulum
GGCCGTAGCTGCGATGGCAAAGAGAGTTGAGTTGCAACCACTAATTGCCGCGATGTTCGTCGACGTGGACTCGCATTTAGGCCAGCAGCGAGAACGAGGCGCACGGGAGGCCAGTATCCACCCCACGACGACAGCGCGCCTCATGATTGAGGCGCGATGCGAGGGGGCGACGCGATCCATGACGCCCAGGCAGACGTGCCCTCGGCCTAATGGATTCGGGCGCAACTTGCGTTCAAAGACTCGATGGTTCACGAGATTCTGCAATTCACACCAAGTATCGCATTTCTCTACGTTCTTCATCGATGCGAGAGCCGAGATATCCGTTGCCGAGAGTCTTTTTAGTTTATAGAAGAAGCACAGGTCCCCCCGACGCATGCCGCGGACGGGGCGTGAGGGGTAGGCTATCGATTCAAGTATTCCTTGGCGCTTTCTGCGTCGGGGTTCGTTGGTCGCCCGCCGCGCACACTGGGCGCGCGCTCTGGGGACGGGGGGAGGCACTCGTGCGAGGTGGTGGAGCACCCCGCCCGCGCGGACTCCCCAGTTATTAAACATGTTCGCGGGGTCGTTCTGCTGTGCAGGTTTAGACAATGATCCTTTCGTAGGTTCACTTACGGAAACCTTTTTACGACTTGTCCTTCCTCTAAATGATAAGGTTCAATGGACTTCTCGCGACGTCGCGGGCAGCGAACCGCCCATGTCGCCGCGATCCGAATATTTCACCGGATCAGTCAATCGGTAGGAGCGACGGGCGGTGTGTACAAAGGGCAGGGACATAGTAATCGCTTCACCAACTAAGAACGGCCATGCACCACCGCCCATAGAATCAAGAAAGAGCTCTCAGTCTGTCAATCCTTATTATGTCTGGACCTGGTAAGTTTCCCCGTGTTGAGTCAAATTAAGCCGCAGGCTCCACTCATGCTGGTGCCCTTCCGTCAATTCCTTTAAGTTTCAGCCTTGCGACCACACTACCCCCGGAGCCCAAAAACATTGATTTCTCATAAGGTTCCGGCGGAGTCCTAAAAGCAACATCTTGACAAAGATAGCACCATGGCAGGCCATTCGCAGTTTCACAGTCTGAATTTGTTCATACTTACACATGCATGGCTTAATCTTTGAGACAAGCATAAGACTACTGGAAGGATCAACCAGGTAGCATTCCTCATCGACGCCGGCGTCTCATGAGCCCGGGCTGCCAGCGAGGGCGCAGACGGATACAAGGCGAGCGTGACCGTCTTTTGCAAGGAGCGTCGTATGGGGCAGATAGGAGACGATGAAGGCCCCATGCCCACTGCGTCTACCACATCCGAGAATCTTGGCCGCCGCTCGCGGACCACGACATCGCACGACGAAACGAGGGAGGCGTTGGATGCGAGGGCGGCCTTTCGATTCGCCCCACACACGAAATACGAGGGGCGAAAGGCGATCGATAAAACTTGATAATGCATGCAGCACAGGAAACCGACTTAGAGCAAGCCTATATTGCGCTTGCCCCACGACTGAGATGGCAGGCGGGTCAGGACATCGCTGCTCGAGCAGGGATGCAACCTAACAGCACGTGCCAAACACAACTCACGCGTCATGCGTCCAAATGCTCCGTCGATGCACGCCCAACACCGGCCCCAACGCCCAGCAATAGATGTCGTGCGCTGCTGCCCATGCGGACGTTGCAAGGATGAAGCAAGTCCCGCTTGACATGATAGCCCGCCCTTGGGGGGAGCAGAGGAGATGAAGGCACCCCGAGGCTCATGCACGAGCGCCGCCCACGTCGGCCGCCGGCGCTCGCCGCGGATTGGGCTCGGCCGCATGCGTGCAGCGCCTGGAGCTTGCCCCGAGAGCAGAATCCAGTACTCGCCGCTCGCACGAACGCACCGCCTCGTCCGAAGTCTAGCGCCAGCAGCCCCGTCGTGGACGATGCCACCGATAACCGACACTAGCGTACAATGAAGAGCGGCCGGCATCGCTACACGGGGCACAGACGGATCGCACGGACTAGCCATGCATGCTACCATGCGCCCACGCTGCACGCCGACATGGCCACTGAGCGCCTATGCCAACTATCAAAAGTCGCCTTGAAGTGCCTTCATCACCTCTACTTACGCGTCGTGCGTCTAAATGCTACGTCGATGCATGCCCAGCACCGGCCCCAACGCCCAACAATAGATGCCGTGCACTGCTGCCAATGCGAACGTTGCAAGGATGAAGCAAGTCCCGCTTGACACGATAGCTCGCCCTTGGAGGGAGTAGAGGAGATGAAGGCACGCCGAGGCTCATGCACGGGCGCCGCCCACGCCGGCCGCCGGCGCTCGCCGCGGTTGGGGCTCGGCCGCATGCGTGCAGCGCCTGAAGCTTGCCCCGAGAGCAGCATCCAGTACTCGCCGCTCGCACGAAGGCACCGCCTCGTCCGAAGTCTAGCGCCAGCAGCCCTGTCGTGGACGACGCCACCGATAACTGACACTAGCGTACAATGAAGCGCGGTCGACGTTGCCACACGGGCACGGATGGCTCGCACGGACTAGCCATGCATGCTGCCATGCGTCCACGCTGCACATCGACATGGCCACGTAGCGCCTATGCCAACTACCGACAGTCGCCTTGAAGTGCCTTCAACACCTCTACCCCCCTTATATATGCTTCAAAAAAAAAACCCAAGAGACAGGAGTAGACATGATTTTGCCAGAGAATCATACAAGACATATGCGGAACCGAACAGCACGTTTTGATGTGAGACGGAGCCTGTGCACTCAAAAAAAGGTCGCGTAATTTGTAAATGATAATTTTCGTTGAAAAAATATTTTTTTTTACAAATATCATTTATTAAAATTGAAAAAATATGTAAAAATAATCAAAAATAGAAAAAATATTTATAAAAATATGAAAAAATTAGGAAAATATTCTTAGCGCATGAACTAACCTTAAACCAATAATCGAGTGCATATTTGTACGCATAACGTAACGATATAAAATATTTAAATTTAACAAAATTAAATAAAAATTTTAGAAAAATATAAAAATAATTAACAACCCCAAAATATGCATATTAGAATGAAGTAGACTTAAACCAATAATTGAGTGCGTATTTGTATGAATGACGTAACGATATAAAATATTTAAATTTATGGTTATTAAATTAAATTTTGAAAAAAAGGCGACGGGACATTACGAAAACCGCCACGACATATGAGGTAGAATTGACATATATTTAAAATACAAAATTAAAGCAGATATGTAGAGAAATGAGTGTGCAATGGTGACGAGGATCGAACAACGTCAGGAAAATATTAGGATGATCGAACGTAGGTTTACGCTCTTTTGATTTTGGCACGGTGCGTTATGCCTTGCTGCCATGGTGCCTTTGTGCCATGGTGCCATGGTGCCTTGGTGCCACGGCGCCACGGTGCCTGGGTGCTATGGTGCCACGATGCCTTGGTGCCACGGCGCCACGACGCCTTGGTGTCATGGCGCCATGCTGCCTTGGTGTCATGGCGCCATGCTGCCACGGTGCCGCGGTGCCACGGTGCCATGGTGCCACGGTGCCTTGGTGCCATGGCGCCATTGTGCCACGGTGCCGTGGTGCCATGGTGCTATGCTGCCAGGAGGCCACGGGGCCTTGGTGCCATGATGCCACGATGCCATGGTTCCATGATGCCTTAGTGCCCTGGTGCCGTGGTGCCACGGTGCCACGGTGCCATGGTGCCATGGTGTCACGGTGCCTTGGTGCCGCGATGCATCAGTGCCATGGTGCCACGGTGCCATGGTGCCTGGGTGCCATGGTGCCACGGTGCCATGGTGCCTGTGTGCCATGGTGCCACGCCACCTTGGTACCACGGTGCATTGTGCCTTGGTGCCATGGTGCCTTGGTGCCATGGTGCCATGGTGCCTTGGTGCCACGGCGCCACGAAGCCTTGGTGCCACGGCGCCTTGGTGGCATGGCGCCATGCTGCCTTGGTGTCATGGCGCCATGCTGCCACAGTGCCTCGGTGCCACGGTGCCATGGTGCCATGATGCCTTGGTGCCACGGCGCCATTGTGCCACGGTGCCTTGGTGCCATGATGCTATGCTGCCACGGGGCCACGGGGCCTTGGTGCCATGGTGCCACGGTGCCATGGTTCCATGGTGCCTTAGTGCCCTGGTGTCGCGGTGCCACGGTACCACGATTCCATGGTGCCATGGTGTCACGGTGCCTTGGTGCCGCGATGCGTTGGTGCCATGGTGCCGCGGTGCCATGGTGCCTGGGTTTCATGGTGCCACGGTGCCATGGTGCCTGTGTGCCATGGTGCCACGCCACCTTGGTGACACGGTGCCTTGGTGCCAAGGTGCCAGGCCGCCTTGGTGCCACGGTGCCATGGTGACTTGGTGCCATGGTGCCTTGGTGCTCTGGTGCCATGGTTGCACGCCGACTTGGTGCCACGGTGCCTTGGTGCCATGGTGCCACGCCGCCTTGGTGCCACGGTGCCATGGCGCCACGGTGCCTTGGTGCCTTGCTGTCATGGTGCCCTGGTGCCCTGGTGCCTTGGTGCCCTGGTGCCATGGTGCCACGCCGCCTTGGTGCCATGGTGCCACGCCGCCTTGGAGCTACGGTGGCATGGCGCCATGGTGCCTTGGTGCCATGGTGCAGGGATTCAAGGCCAGCACGACCATCATTTGCAAGGAGAGTCGTACGGGGCAGATAGGAGTCGATGAAGGCCCCATGCCCACTGCGTCCACCACATCTGAGTATCCCGACTGCACTCACGGACCACGATATCTCACGACGAAGCGAGGGAGGCGTGGGACGTAAGGGCGGCCTATCGATTCGCCCCGCGCACGAAATGCGAGGGGCGAAAGGCGATCGATAAAACTTGATAATGCATGCAGAACAGGAAACCGACTTCGAGCAATCCTACATTGCGCTTGCCCCTTGATTGAGATGGCAGGCGGGTCAGGACGTCGCTGCTCGAGCAGGGATCCAACCTAACCGCACGTGCCGAACACAACTCACGCGTCGTGCGTCCAAATGCTCC
>CM061559.1:14849940-14854940 GCA_030864225.1 Capsicum baccatum var. pendulum
ACCGACACTAGCGTACAATGAAGCGCGGCCGGCGTTGCTACACGGGCATGGATGGCTCGCACAGACTAGCCATGCATACTGCCATGCGCCCACGCTGCAAGCCGACATGGCCACTGAGCGCCTATGCCAACTTCTGATAGTCGCCTTGAAGTACCTTCAGTACCTCTACTCACGCGTCGTGCGTCCAAATGCTCTGTCGATGCATGCCTAGCACCGGCCCCAACACCCAACAATAGATGCCGTGCGCTGCTCCCCATGCGGATGTAGCAAGTCCCGCTTGACACGATAGCCCACCCTTGTGGGGAGCTGAGGAGATGAAGGCACGTCGAGGCTCATGCACGGGCGCCGCCCACGCCGGCCGCTGGCGCTCGCCGCGTATCGGGCTCGGCCGCATGCGTGCAGCGCCTGGAGCTTACTGCGAGAGCAGCATCCAGTACTCGCCGCTCGCACGAAGGCACCGCCTCGTCCGAAGTCTAGCGCCAGCAGCCCCGTCGTGGACGACGCCACCGATAACCGACACTAGCATACAAGGAAGCGCGGCCGACGTTTCTACACGGGCACGGACGGCTCGCACGGAGTAGCCATGCATACTGCCATGCACCCACGCTGCACGTCGACATGGCTACTGACCCTGTGCACTCAAAAAAAGGTCGCGTAATTTGTAAATGATAATTTTCGTTGAAAAAATATTTTTTTTTCCAAATATCATTTATTAAAATTGAAAAAATATGTAAAAATAATCAAAAATAGAAAAAATATTTATAAAAATATGAAAAAATTAGGAAAATATTCTTAGCGCATGAACTAACCTTAAACTAACAATCGAGTGCATATTTGTACGCATAACATAACGTTATAAAATATTTAAATTTAAGGAAATTAAATAAAAATTTTAGAAAAATATAAAAAAAAGTAACAACCCCAAAATATGAATATTAGAATGAAGTAGCCTTAAACCAACAATTGAGTGCGTATTTGTACGAATGACGTAACGATATAAAATATTTAAATTTAAGGATATTAAATAAAAATTTGAAAAAAAGGGGACGGGACATTACGAAAACCGCCACGACATATGAGGTAGAATTGAAATATATTTAAAATACAAAATTAGAGCGGATATGTAGAGAAATGAGTGTGCAACGATGACGATGATCGAGGAACGTCAGGAAAATATTAGGATGATCGAACGTAGGTTTATGCTCTTTTGATTTTACCACGGTGCGTTGTGCCTTGGTGCCATGGTGCCTTGGTGCCACGGTGTCACGGCGCCACGGTGCCTGGGTGCCATGGTGCCACGATGCCTTGGTGCCACGGCGCAACGGCGCCTTGGTGGCATGGCGCCATGCTGCCTTGGTATCATGGCACCATGCTGCCACGGTGCCTCGGTGCCACGGTGCCATGGTGCCACGGTGCCTTGGTGCCATGGTGCTATGCTGCCACGGGGCCACGGTGCCTTGGTACCATGGTGCCACGGTGCCTTGGTGCCACGGTGCCTTGGTGCCACGGTGCCATGGTTCCATGGTGCCTTAGTGCCGCGGTGCCACGGTGCCACGGTGCCACGGTGCCATGGTGCCATGGTGTCACGGTGCCTTGGTGCCGCGATGCGTTGGTGCCATGGTGCCGCGGTTCCATGGTACCTGGGTGCCATGGTGCCATGGTGCCTGTGTGCCATGGTGCCATGCCACCTTGGTGCCACGGTGCCTTGGTGCCAAGGTGCCAGGCCGCCTTGGTGCCACGGTGCCATGGTGCCAAGGTGCCCTGGTGCCTTGGTGCCCTGGTGCCATGGTTGCACGCTGACTTGGTTCCATGGTGCCTTGGTGCCATGGTGCCACGCCGCCTTGGTGCCACGGTGCCATGGCGCCACGATGCCTTGGTGCCTTGCTTTCATGGTGCCCTGGTGCCCTGGTGCCCTGGTGCCATGGTGCCGCGCCGCCGTGGTGCCATGGTGCCACGCTGCCTTGGTGCTACGGTGGCATGGAGCCACGGTGCCTTGGTGCCATGGTGCCCTGGTGCCATGGCGCCACGGTGCCAAGCTGCCCTGGTGCCTTGGTGCCTTGGTGCCATGGTGCAGGGATTCAAGGCGAGCGCGACCGTCATTTGCAAGGAGCGTCGTACGGGGCAGATAGGAGTTGATGAAGGCCCCATGCCCACTGCGTCTACCACATCCGAGTATCCCGACCGCCGCTCACGGATCATGACATCGCACGATGAAGCGAGGGAGGCGTGGGACGCAAGGGCGGCCTATCGATTCGCCCCGCGCACGAAATGCGAGGGGCGAAAGGCGATCGATAAAACTTTATAATGCATGAAGCACAGGAAACCGACTTCGAGCAAGCCTACATTGCGCTTGCCCCGCGACTGAGATGGCAGGCGGGTCAGGAAGTCACTGCTAGAGCAGGGATCCAACCTAACCGTACGTGCCGAACACAACTCACGCGCCGTACGTCCAAATGCTCCGTCGATGCACGCCCAGCACCGGCCCCAACGCCCAGCAATAGATGCCATGCGCTGCTGCCAATGCGTATGTTGCAAGGCTGAAGCAAGTACCGCTTGACACGATAGCCCGCCCTTGGGTAGAGCAGAGGAGATGAAGGCACGCCGAGGCTCATGCACGGGCGCCGCCCACGCCGGCCGCCGGCGCTCGCCGCGGATTGGGCTCGGCCGTATGCGTGCAGGGCCTGGAGCTTGCCTCGAGAGCAGCATCCAGTACTCGCCGCTCGCACGAAGGCACCGCCTCGTCCTAAGTCTAGCGCCAGCAGCCCCATCGTGGACGACGCCACCGATAACCGACACGAGCGTACAATGAAGCGTGGCCGACGTTGCTACACGGGAACGGACGCCTCGCACGGACTAGCCATGCATGCTGCCATGTGCTTACATTGCACGCCGACATGTCCACTAAGCGCCTATGCCAACTACCGACAGTCGCCTTGAAATGCCTTCAACACCTCTACCCCCCTTATATATGCTTAAAAAAAAAACCCAAGTGACAGGAGTATACATGATTTTGCTAGAGAATCATATCAGACATATGCGGACCCGAATTGCACGTTTTGATGTGAGACGGAGCCTGTGCACTCACAAAAAGGTCGCGTAATTTGTAAATGATAATTTTCGTTGAGAAAATATTTTTTTTTACAAATATCATTTATTAAAATTTAAAAAATATGTAAAAATAAATCAAAAATAGAAAAAATATTTATAAAAATATGAAAAAATTAGGAAAATATTCTTAGTGCTTGAACTAACCTTAAACCAATAATCGAGTGCTTATTTGTATGTATAACATAACGATATAAAATATTTAAATTTAAGGATATTAAATAAAAATTTATAAAAAATATAAAAATAAGTAACAACCCCAAAATATGCATGTTAGAATGCAGTAGCCTTAAACCAACAATATAGTGCGTATTTGTACGAATGACGTAAAGATATAACATATTTAAATTTAAGGATATTAAATAAAAATTTGAAAAAAAGGCGACGGAACATTACGAAAACCGCCACGACATATGAGGTAACGTTGAAATATATTTAAAATACAAAATTATAGCGGATATGTAGAGAAATGAGTGTGCAACGGTGACGAGGATGGAGGAACGTCAGGAAAATATTAGGATGATGTCGTTGTTTTTCGCGAAAGGCCACTCGATATCGTATGCTTAACTGTTTGGAATGGAGCGCACGCGTCGCTTGAAAAACAAGAGGCTAACTCTGGTGAGGTGAGCTAGCAACACTTGGTGGGATTTTTCAAGGACGGATGCACAAACCTCCTTTGGAGACGGGTGGCAAGATGGCTGGATTGGATGGGGAGGGATGAACCGGAGCAACAAAGGGCTGAATCTCAGTGGATCATGGCAGAAAGGCCGCTCTGCCACTTACAATACCCCGTCGCGTATTTAAGTCTTCTTCAAAGGATTCTGCCCGCCGCTCGATGGAAATTGTACTTCAATTTTACCTTAAGGCGGCCATCGCGACCCTTTCGCCGCGGCAGCTTAGCCAACGACACGTGCCCTTGGGGGCTGAGGCCCCTAATATGGGTCGGGAAGCGGACGGCGGGCACATGCGTCACTTGTAGCCCGGATTCTGACTTGGAGGCGTTCAGTCATAATCCAGCACACGGTAGCTTCGCGCCACTAGCTTTTCAACCAAGCGCGATGACCAATTATGTGAATCAACGATTCCTCTCGTACTAGGTTGAATTACTATTGCGACACTGTCATCAGTAAGGTAAAGCTAACCTGTCTCACGACGGTCTAAACCCAGCTCACGTTCCCTATTGGTGGGTGAACAATCCAACACTTGGTGAATTCTGCTGCATAATGATAGGAAGAGCCGACATCGAAGGATCAAAAAGCAACATATCTATGAACGCTTGGCTACCGCAAGCCAGTTATCCCTCTGGTAACTTTTTTGACACCTCTACTTTCGAATTCCGAAGGTCTAAAGAATCGTTAGGCCACGCTTTCGCGGTTCATATTCGTATTGGAAGTCAGAATCAAACGAGCTTTTACCCTTCTGTTCCACACGAGATTTTTGTTCTCGTTGAGCTCATCTTAGGACACCTGTGTTATCTTTAACAGATGTGCTACCCCAGCCAAACTCCCCACCTGACAATGTCTTCTGCCCGGATCGGCCCGCAGAGCGAGCCTTGGGTCCAAAAAGAGGGGCAGTGCCCCGCTTCCGATTCACGGAATAAGTAAAATAACGTTAAAAGTAGTGGTATTTCACTTTCGCCTTTCGGCTCCCACTTATACTACACCTCTCAAGTCATTTCACAAAGTCGGAATAGAGTCAAGCTCAACAGGGTCTTCTTTCCCCGCTGATTCTGCCAAGCCCGTTCCCTTGGCTGTGGTTTCGCAGGTGTAACACCCCACATTTTACATGTACTAGTAATGTTCACATAAAATGACATACGACTTGATTTAATTACTATCAAAATTTTTTTTCAAGTGTTCAAGTGTTAGATTGGGGCACTATATGGAAGTCTATTT
>CM061559.1:14862440-14872996 GCA_030864225.1 Capsicum baccatum var. pendulum
CGTAACGATATAAAATATTTAAATTTAAGAAAATTAAATAAAAATTTTAGAAAACTATAAAAATAAGTAACAACCCCAAAATATGCATATTAGAATGAAGTAGCCTTAAACCAACAATTGAGTGCGTATTTGTACGAATGACGTAAAGATATAAAATATTTAAATTTAAGGATATTAAATAAAAATTTGAAAAAAAGGGGTCAGGACATTACGAAAACCGCCACGACATATGAGGTAGAATTGACATATATTTAAAATACAAAATTAGAGCGAATATGTAGAGAAATGAGTGTGCAACGGTGACGAGGATCGAGGAACATCAGGAAAATATTAGGATGATCGAACGTAGGTTTAGGCTCTTTTGATTTTGCCACGGTGCATTGTGCCTTGGTGCCATGGTGCCATGGTGCCTTGGTGCCACGGTGCCACGGTGTCATGGTGCCTGGGTGCCATGGTGCCACGATGTCTTGGTGCCACGGCACCACGGCGCCTTGATGGCATGGCGCCATGCTGCCTTGGTGTCATGGCGCCATGCTGCCACGGTGCCTCGGTGCCACGGTGCCATGCTGCCACGGTGCCTCGGTGCCACGGTGCCATGGTGCCTTGGTGCCACGGGCGCCATTGTGCCACGGTGCCACGGTGCCTTGGTGCCATGGTGCCACGGTGCCTTGGTGCCACGGGGCCATGGTTCCATGGTGCCTTAGTGCCCTGGTGCCACGGTGCCATGGTGCCATGGTGTCACGGTGCCTTGGTGCCGCGATGCGTTGGTGCCATGGTGTCGCGGTGCCATGGTGCCTGGGTGCCATGGTTCCACGGTGTCATGGTGCCTGTGTGCCATAGTGCCATGCCACCTTGGTACCACGGTGCCTTGGTGCCAAGGTGCCAGGCCGCCTTGGTGCCACGGTGCCATGGTGCCTTGGTGCCATGGTTCCTTGGTGCCCTGGTGCCATGGTTGCACGCCGACTTGGTGCCACGGTGCCTTGGTGCCATGGTACCACGCCGCCTTGGTGCCACGATTCCATGGCCCCACGGTGCCTTGGTGCCTTGCTGTCATGGTGCCCTGGTGCCCTGGTGCCTTGGTGCCCTGGTGCCATGGTGCCACGCCGCCTTGGTGCCATGGTGCCACGCCGCCTTGGTGCTACGGTGGCATGGCGCCACGGTGCCTTGGTGCCATGGTGCCCTGGTGCCATGGAGCCACGGTGCCAAGCTGCCCTGGTGCCTTGGTGCCATGGTGCAGGGATTCAAGGCGAGCGCGACCGTTATTTGCAAGGAGCGTCGTACGGGGAAGATAGGAGTAGATGAAGGCCCCATGACCACTGCGTCTACCGCATCCGAGTATCCCGACCGCCTCTCACGGACCACGACATCACACGACGAAGCGAGGGAGGCGTGGGACGCAAGGGCAGCCTATCGATTCGCCCCGCGCATGAAATGCGAGGGGCGAAAGGCGATCGATAAAACTTGATAATGCATGCAGCACAGGAAACCGACTTCTTTCGAGCCTACATTGCGCTTGCCCGATGGCAGGCGGTTCAGGACGTCGCTGCTCGAGTAGGGATCCAACCTAACCGCACGTGCCGAACAAAACTCACGCGCCGTGCGTCCAAATGTTCCGTCGATGCACGCCCAGCACCGGCCCCAACGCCCAGCAATAGATGTCGTGCGCTGCTGCCAATGCGGATGTTGCAAGGCTGAAGCAAGTCCCGCTTTACATGATAGCCCACCCTTGGGGGGAGCAGAGGAGATGAAGGCACGCCGAGGCTCATGTACGGGCGCCGACCACACCGGCGCTCGCCGCGGATTGGGCTCGGCGGCATGCGTGCAGCACCTGGAGCATGCCCCGAGAGAAGCATCCAGTACTCGCCGCTTGCACGAAGGCACCACCTCGTCCGAAGTCTAGCGCCAGCAGCCCCGTCGTGGACGACGCCACCGATAACCGACACGAGTGTACAATGAAGCGCGGCCGACGTTGCTACACGGGTACGGACGCCTCGCACGGACTAGCCATGCATGCTGCCATGCGCCCACGCTGCACGCCGACATGTCCACTGAGCGCCTATGCCAACTACCGACAGTCGCCTTGAAGTGCCTTCAACACCTCTACCCCCCTTATATATGCTTAAAAAAAAATCCAAGTGACAGGAGTAGACATGATTTTGCCAGAGAATCATACCAGACATATACGGACCCGAATTGCACATTTTGATGTGAGACGAAGCCTGTGCACTCACAAAAAGGTCGCGTAATTTGTAAATGATAATTTTCGTTGAGAAAATATTTTTTTTACAAATATCATTTATTAAAATTGAAAAAATATGTAAAAATAAATCAAAAATAGAAAAAATATTTATAAAAATATGAAAAAATTAGGAAAATATTCTTAGTGCATGAACTAACCTTAAACCAACAATCGAGTGCATATTTGTACGTATAACGTAACGATATAAAATATTTAAATTTAAGGATATTAAATAAATATTTAAAAAAAGTATAAAAATAAGTAACAACCCCAAAATATGCATGTTAGAATGAAGTAGCCTTAAACCAAAAATTGAGTGCGTATTTGTATGAATGACGTAACGATATAAAATATTTAAATTTAAGGATATTAAATAAAAATTTGAAAAAAGGCGAAGGGACATTACGAAAACCGCCACGAAATATGAGGTAACGTTCAAATGCTCCGTCGATGCATGCCCAGCATCGGCCCCAACGCCCAGCAATAGATGGCGTGCGCGGCTACCCATGCGGACGTTGCAAGGCTAAAGCAAGTCCCGCTTGGTACGATAGCCTGCCCTTGGGGGGAGCAGAGGAGATGAAGGCACGCCGAGGCTCATGTACGGGCGCCGCCCACGACGGCCGCCGGCGCTTGCCGTAGATTGGGCTCGGCCGCATTCTTGCAGCGCCTAAAGCTTGCCCCGAGAGCAGCATCTAGTACTCGCCGCTCGCATGAAGGCACCGCCTCGTCCGAAGTCTAGTGCCAGCAGTCCCGTCGTGGACGATGCCACCGATAACCGACACTAGCGTACAATGAAGCAAGGCCGGCGTTGCTACACGGGTACGGATGTCTCGCACGGACTAGCCATGCATGCTGCCATGCTCCCACCGCTGGACCCTTCCCGAGGCTCCCGCCGACGTCTCCGGACTTCCTAACATTGTCATCGACCACCACGTCCTGGTTCAGGAATTTTAACCCAATTTCCTTTCGGAGCACGCGCGAAATGTGCTGTCTGTCGGGGTTTCCCCTACCCTTAGGATCGACTAACCCATGTGTAAGTGCCGTTCACATGGAACCTTTTCCCTCTTCGGCCTTCAAAGTTGTCATTTGAATATTTGCTACTACCACCAAGATCTGCACCGATGGCCACTCTGCCCGGGCTCGCGCCCAAGGTTTTGCAGCGACCGTCGCGTCCTCCTACTCATCGGGGCCAAGAATTTTCCCCAACGGTCGGGTGTAGGTCGCGCGCTTAAGCGCCATCCATTTTCGAGGCTAGTTGATTCGGCAGGTGAGTTGTTACACACTCCTTAATAGATGCCGTGCGCTGCTGCCCATGCGGACGTTGCAAGGATGAAGCAAGTCCCGCTTGACACGATAGCCCGCCCTTGGGGGGAGCAGAGGAGATGAAGGAATGCCGAGGCTCATGCACGAGCGCCGCCCACGCTGGCCGCCGGCGCTCGCCGCGGATTGGGCTCGGCCACATGCGTGCAGCACCTGGAGCTTACCTCGAGAGCAGCATCCAGTACTCGCCGCTCGCACGAAGGCACCGCCTCATCCGAAGTCTAGTGCCAGCAGCCCCGTCGTGGACGACGCCACCGATAACCGACACTAGCGTACAATGAAGCGCGACCGACGTTGCTACACGGGCACGGACGGCTCGCACGGACTAGCCATGCATGCTGCCATGCGCCCACGCTGCACGCCGACATGTCCACTGAGCGCCTATGTCATCTACCGACAGTCGCCTTGAAGTGCCTTCAGCACCTCTACCCCCCTTATATATGCTTAAAAAAAACCCAAGTGACAGGAGTAGACATGATTTTGCCAGAGAATCATACCAGACATATGCGAAACCGAACTGCACGTTTTGATGTGAGACGGAGCCTGTGCACTCAAAAAAAGGTCGCATAATTTGTAAATGATAATTTTCGTTGAAAAAATAATTTTTTTTACAGATATCATTTATTAAAATTGAAAAAAAATGTAAAAATAAATCAAAAATAGAAAACATATTTATAAAAATTTGAAAAAATTAGGAAAATATTCTTAGCGTATGAACTAACCTTAGACCAACAATCAAGTGCATATTTGTACGCATAACGTAACGATATAAAATATTTAAATTTAAGGAAATTAAATAAAAATTTTAGAAAAATATAATAATAAGTAACAACCCCAAAATATGCATATTAGAATGAAGTAGCCTTAAACCAACAATTGAGTGCGTATTTGTACGAATGACGTAACGATATAAAATATTTAAATTTAAGGATATTAAATAAAAATTTGAAAAAAAGGCGACGGGACATTACGAAAACCGCCACGACATATGAGGTAGAATTGACATATATTTAAAATACAAAAATAGAGCGGATATGTAGATAAATGAGTGTGCAACAGTGACGAGGATCGAGGAACGTCAGGAAAATATTAGGATGATCGAACGTAGTTTTACGCTCTTTTGATTTTGCCATGGTGCGTTGTGCCTTGGTGCCATGGTGCCATGGTGCCTTGGTGCCACGGTGCCACGGTGCCTGGGTGCCATGGTGCCACGATGCCTTGGTGCCACGGTGCCACGGCGCCTTGGTGGCATGGCGCCATGCTGCCTTGGTGTCATGGCGCCATGCTGCCACGGTGCCTCGGTGCCACGGTGCCATGGTGCCACGGTGCCTTGATGCCACGGCGCCATTGTGCCACGGTGCCTTGGTTCCATAGTGCTATGCTGCCACGGGGCCACGGGGCCTTGGTGCCACGGTGCCATGGTTCCATGGTGCCTTAGTGCCCTGGTGCTGCGGTGCCAGGGTACCATGGTGTCACGGTGCCTTGGTGCCGCGATGCGTTGGTGCCATGGTGCCGCGGTGCCATGGTGCCTGGGTGCCATGGTGCCTGTGTTCCATGGTGCCACGCCACCTTGGTGCCAAGGTGCCAGGCCGTCTTGGTGCCACAGTGCCATGGTGCCTTGGTGCCCTGGTGCCATGGTTGCACGCCGACTTGGTGCCACGGTGCCTTGGTGCCATGGTGCCACGCCGCCTTGGTGCCACGGTGCCATGGCGCCACGGTGCCTTGGTGCCTTGCTGTCATGGTGCCCTGGTGCCATGCTTCCATACCGCCTTGGTGCCATGGTGCCACGCCGCCTTGGTGCTACAGTGGCATAGCGCCACAGTGCCTTGGTGCCATGGTGCCAAGCTGCCCTGGTGCCATGGTGCAGGGATTCAAGGCGAGCGCGACCGTCATTTGTAAGGAGCATCGTACGGGCAGATAGGAGTTGATGAAGGCCCCATACCCAATGCGTCTACCGCATACGAGTATCCCGACCGCCGCTCACGGACCACGACATTGCACGATGAAGTGAGGGATGAGTGAGAAGCAAGGGCGGCCTATCGATTCGCCCCGCGCATGAAATGCGAGTGCCGAAAGGCGATCGATAAAACTTAATAATGCATGCAGCACAGGAAACCGACTTCGAGCAAGCCTACATTGCGCTTGCCCCGCGACTGAGATGGCAGGCGGGTCAGGACGTCGCTGCTCGAGTAGGGATCCAACCTAACCGCACGTGCCGAACACAACTCACGCGCCGTGCGTCCAAATGCTCCGTCGATGCACGCCCAGCACCGGCCCCAACGCCCAGCAATAGATGTCGTGCGCTGCTGCCAATGCGGATGTTGCAAGGTTGAAGCAAGTCCCGCTTGACACGATAGCCCGCCCTTGGGGGGAGCAGAGGAGATGAAGGCACACCGAGGCTCATGCACGGGTGCCGCCCACGCCGGCCGCCGACTCTCGCTGCGGATTGGGCTCGGCCGCATGCGTGCAGCGCCTGGAGCATGCCCCGAGAGCAGCATCCAGTACTCCCCGCTTGCACGAAGGCACCGCCTCGTCCGAAGTCTCGCGCCAGCAGCCCCGTCGTGGATGACGCCACCGATAACCGACACGAGCGTACAATGAAGCGCGGCCGACGTTGCTACACGGGCACGGACGCCTCGCACAGACTAGCCATGCATGCTGCCATGCACCTACGCTGCACGCCGACATGTCCACTGAGCGCCTATGTCATCTATCGACAGTCGCCTTGAAGTGCCTTCAACACCTCTACCCCCCTTATATATGCTTAAAAAAAAACCCAAGTGACAGGAGTAGACATGATTTTGCCAGAGAATCATACCAGACATATGCGAAACCGAACTGCAGGTTTTGATGTGAGACGGAGCCTGTGCACTCAAAAAAAGGTCACGTAATTTGTAAATGATAATTTTCATTGAAAAAATATTATTTTTACAGATATCATTTATTAAACTTGAAAAAATATGTAAAAATAAATCAAAAATAGAAAAAATATTTATAAAAATTTAAAAAAATTAGGAAAATAATCTTAGCGCATGAACTAACCTTAGACCAACAATCAAGTTCATATTTGTACGCATAACGTAACGATATAAAATATTTAAATTTAAGAAAATTAAATAAAAATTTTAGAAAAATATAATAATAAGTAACAACCCCAAAATATGCATATTAGAATGAAGTAGCCTTAAACCAACAATTGAGTGCGTATTTGTACGAGTGACGTAACGATATAAAATATTTAAATTTAAGGATATTAAATAAAAATTTGAAAAAAAGGCGACGGGACATTACGAAAACCGGCATGACATATGAGGTAGAATTGACATATATTTAAAATACAAAATTAGAGCGGATATGTAGAGAAATGAGTGTGCAACAGTGACGAGGATCGAGGAACGTCAGGAAAATATTAGGATGATCAAACGTAGGTTTACGCTCTTTTGATTTTGCCATGGTGCGTTGTGCCTTGGTGCCATGGTGCCTTAGTGCCATGGTGCCTTGGTGCCACGGTGCCACGGTGCCTGGGTTCCATGGTGCCACGATGCCTTGGTGCCACGGCGCCTTGGTGGCATGGCGCCATGCTGCCTTGGTGTCATGGCGCCATGCTGCCACGGTGCCTCGGTGCCACGGTGCCATGGTGCCACGGTGCCTCGGTGCCACGATGCCATGGTGCCACGGTGCCTTGGTGCCACGGCGCCATTGTGCGACGGTGCCTTGGTTCCATAGTGCTATGCTGCCACGGAGCCACGGTGCCTTGGTGCCACCGTGCCATGGTTCCATGGTGCCTTAGTGCCCTGGTGCCGCGGTGCCACGGTGCCACGGTGCCATGGTGCCATGGTGTCACGGTGCCTTGGTGCCGCGATGCTTTGGTGCCATGGTGTCGCGGTGCCATGGTGCCTGGGTGCCATGGTGCCTGGGTGCCATGGTGCCACGCCACCTTGGTGCCACGGTGCCTTGGTGCCAAGGTGCCAGGCCGCCTTGGTGCCACGGTGCCATGGTGCCTTGGTGCCATGGTGCCTTGGTGCCCTGGTGCCATGGTTGCACGCTGACTTGGTGCCACGGTGCCTTGGTACCATGGTGCCACGCCGCCTTGGTGCCACGGTGCCATGGCGCCACGGTGCCTTGGTGGCTTTCTGTCATGGTGCCCTGGTGCCTTGGTGCCCTGGTGCCATGCTGCCCCGCCGCCTTGGTGCCATGGTGCCACGCCGCCTTGGTTCTACGGTGGCATGGCGCCACGGTGCCTTGGTGCCATGGTGCCCTGGTGCCATGGCGCCACGGTGCCAAGCTTCCCTGGTGCCATGGTGCAGGGATTCAAGGCGAGCGCGACCGTCATTTGCAAGGAGCGTCGTACGGGGCAGATAGGAGTCGATGAAGGCCCCATGCCCACTGCGTCTACCGCATCTGAGTATCTCGACCGCCGCTCACGGACCACGACATCGCACGACGAAGTGAGGGAGGAGTGGGACGCAAGGGCGGCCTATCGATTCGCCCCGCGCATGAAATGAGAGTGGCGAAAGGCGATCGATAAAACTTGATAATGCATGCAGCACAGGAAACCGACTTCGAGAAAGCCTACATTGCGCTTGCCCCGCGACTGAGATGGCAGGCAGGTCAGGACGTCGCTGCTCGAGTAGGGATCCAACCTAACCGCACGTGCCGAACACAACTCACGCGCCATGCGTCCAAATGCTCCGTCGATGCACGCCCAGCACCGGCCCCAACGCCCAGAGATAGATGCTGTGCGCTGCTGCCAATGCAAATGTTACAAGGCTGAAGCAAGTCCCGCTTGACACGATAGCTCGCCCTTGGGGGGAGCAGAGGAGATGAAGGCACGCCGAGGCTCATGCACGGGTGCCGCCCATGCCGGCCGCCGACTCTCGCTGCGGATTGGGCTCGGCCGCATGCGTGCAGCGCCTGGAGCTTGCCCTGAGAGAAGCATTCAGTACTCGCCGCTCGCACGAAGGCACCGCCTCGTCCGAAGTCTCTTGCCAGCAGCCCCGTCGTGGACGACGCCACCGATAACCGACACTAGCGTACAATGAAGCGCGGCCGACGTTGCTACACGGGCACGGACGCCTCGCACGAACTTGCCATGCATGCTGCCATGCACCTACGCTGCACGCCGACATGTCCACTGAGCGCCTATGTCATCTACCGACAGTCGCCTTGAAGTGCCTTCAACACCTCTACCCCCCTTATATATGCTTAAAAAAAACCCAAGTGACAGGAGTAAACATGATTTTGCCAGAGAATCATACCAGACATATGCGAAACCGAACTTCACGTTTTGATGTGAGACGGAGCCTGTGCACTCAAAAAAAGGTCGCGTAATTTGTAAATGATAATTTTCGTTGAAAAAATATTTTTTTTACAGATATCATTTATTAAAATTGAAAAAATATGTAAAAATAAATCAAAAATAGAAAAAATATTTATAAAAATTTGAAAAAATTAGGAAAATATTCTTAGCGCATGAACTAACCTTAGACCAACAATCAAGTTCATATTTGTACGCATAACGTAACGATATAAAATATTTAAATTTAAGGAAATTAAATAAAAAATTTAGAAAAATATAATAATATGTAACAACCCCAAAATATGCATATTAGAATGAAGTAGCCTTAAACCAACAATTGAGTGCGTATTTGTACGAATGACGTAACGATATAAAATATTTAAATTTAAGGATATTAAATAAAAATTTGAAAAAAAGGCGACGGGACATTACGAAAACCGCCACGACATATGAGGTAGAATTGACATATATTTAAAATACAAAATTAGAGCGGATATGTAGAGAAATGAGTGTGCAACAGTAACGAGGATCGAGGAACGTCAGGAAAATATTAGGATGATCGAACGTAGGTTTACGCTCTTTTGATTTTGCCATGGTGCGTTGTGCCTTGGTGCCATGGTGCCTTAGTGCCATGGTGCCGTGGTGCCTTGGTGCCACGGTGCCACGGTGCCTGGGTGCCATGGTGCCACGGCGCCACAGCGCCTTGGTGGCATGGCGCCATGCTGTCTTGGTGTCATGGCGCCATGCTGCCACGGTGCCTCGGTGCCACGGTGCCATGGTGCCACGGTGCCTTGGTGCCACGGCGCCATTGTGCCACGGTGTCTTGGTTCCATAGTGCTATGCTGCCACGGGGCCACGGGGCCTTGGTGCCACGGTGCCATGGTTCCATGGTGCCTTAGTGCCCTGGTGCCGCGGTGCCACGGTGCCACGGTGCCATGGTACCATGGTGTCACGGTGCCTTGGTGCCGCGATGCGTTGGTGCCATGGTGCCGTGGTGCCATGGTGCCTGGGTGCCATGGTGCCTGGGTGCCATGGTGCCATGCCACCTTGGTGCTACGGTGCCTTGGTGCCAAGGTGCCAGGCCGCCTTGGTGCCACGGTGCCATGGTGCCTTGGTGCCATGGTGCCTTGGTGCCCTGGTGCCATGGTTGCACGCCGACTTGGTGCCATGGTGCCTTGGTGCCATGGTGCCACGCCGCCTTGGTGCCACGGTGCCATGGCGCCACGGTGCCTTGGTGCGTTGCTGTCATGGTGCCCTGGTGCCTTGGTGCGCCTGGTGCCATGCTGCCACGCCGCCTTGGTGCCATGGTGCCACGCCGCCTTGGTGCTACGGTGGCATGGCGCCACGGTGCCTTGGTGCCATGGTGCCATGGTGCCATGGCGCCACGGTGCCAAGCTGCCCTGGTGCCATGGTGCAGGGATTTAAGGCGAGCGCGACCGTCATTTGCAAGGAGCGTCGTACGGGCAGATAGGAGTCGATGAAGGCCCCATGCCCACTGCGTCTACCGTACCCGAGTATCCCGACCGCCGCTCACGGACTACGACATCGCACGACGAAGTGAGTGAGGAGTGGGACGCAAGGGCGGCCTATCGATTCGCCCCGCGCATGAAATGCGAGTGGCGAAAGGCGATCGATAAAACTTGATAATGCATGCAGCACAGGAAACCGACTTCGAGCAAGCCTACATTGCGCTTGCCC
>CM061559.1:14873496-14880996 GCA_030864225.1 Capsicum baccatum var. pendulum
CTGAGATGGCAGGCGGGTTAGGACGTCGCTGCTCGAGCAGGGATGCAACCTAACAGCACGTGCCGAACACAACTCACGCGCTATGCGTCCAAATGCTCCGTCGATGCACGCCCAGCACCGGCCCCAACGCCCAGCAATAGATGCCGTGTGTTGCTGCCCATGTGGACGTTGCAAGGCTAAAGCAAGTCCCGCTTGACACGATAGCCCACCCTTAGGGGAGTAGAGGAGATGAAGGCACGCCGAGGCGCATGCACGGGCGCCGCCCACGCTGGCCGCCGACGCTCGCCGCAGATTGGGCTCGGCCGCATGCGTGCAGCGCCTGAAGCTTACCCCGAGAGCAGCATCCAGTACTCGCCGCTCGCATGAAGGTACGACCTCGTCCGAAGTCTAGCGCCAGCAGCCCCGTCGTGGATGACGCTACCGATAACCGACACTAGCGTACAATGAAGCGCGACCGGCGTTGCTACACGGGAACGGATGGCTCGCACGGACTAGCCATGCATGCTGCCATGTGCCCACGCTGCACGCCGACATGGCCACTGAGAGCCTATGCCAACTACCGACAGTCGCCTTGAAGTGCCTTCAACACCTCTACTCACGCGTCATGCATCCAAATGCTCCGTCGATGCATGCCCAACACCGGCCCCAACGCCCAACAATAGAGGCCGTGCGCTGCTGCCCATGCGGACGTTGCAAGGATGAAGCAAGTCCCGCTTGACACGATAGCCCGCCCTTGGGGGGAGCAGAGGAAATGAAGGCACGCCGAGGCTCATGCACGGGCGCCGCCCACGTCGGCCGCTGGAACTCGCCGCGGATTGGGCTCGGCCGCATGCGTGCAGCGCCTGGAGCTTGCCCCGAGAGCAGCATTCAGTACTCGCCGCTCGTACGAAGGCACCGCCTCGTCCGAAGTCTAGCGCCAGCAGCCCCTCGTGGACGACGCCACCAATAACCGACACTAGCGTACAATGAAGCGCGGCCGACATTGCTACACGGGCACAGACGGCTCGCATGCACTAGTCATGCATGCTGCCATGCGCCCTCGTTGTACGTCGACATGGCCACTGAGCGCCAATGCCAACTATCGATAGTCGCCTTGAAGTGCCTTCAACACCTCTACCCCCCTTATATATGCTTAAAAAAAACCCCAAGTGACAGGAGTAGACATGATTTTGCCAGAGAATCATACCAGACATATGCAGAACCGAACTGTACGTTTTGATGTGAGACGAAGCCTGTGCACTCAAAAAAAGGTCGCGTAATTTGTAAATGATAATTTTCGTTGAAAAAATATTTTTTTTTACAAATATCATTTATTAAAATTGAAAAAATATGTAAAAATAAATCAAAAATAGAAAAGATATTTATAAAAATATGAAAAAATTAGGAAAATATTCTTAGCGCATGAACTAACCTTAAACCAACAATCGAGTGCATATTTGTACGCATAACGTAACGATATAAAATATTTAAATTTAAGAAAATTAAATAAAAATTTTAGAAAAATATAAAAATAAGTAACAACCCCAAAATATGCATATTAGAATGAAGTAGCCTTAAACCAAAAATTGAGTGCGTATTTGTACGAATGATGTAACGATATAAAATATTAAAATTTAAGGATATTAAATAAAAATTTGAAAAAAAGGCGACGGGACATTACGAAAACCGCGATGACATATGAGGTAGAATTGACACATATTTAAAATACAAAATTAGAGTGGATATGTAGAGAAATGAGTGTGCAACGGTGACGAGGATCGAGGAACGTCAGGAAAATATTAGGATGATCGAACATAGGTTTATGCTCTTTTGATTTTGCCACGGTGCATTGTGCCTTGGTGCCATGGTGCCTTGGTGCCATGGTGCCACGGTGTCACGGTGCCACGGTGCCTGGGTGCCATGGTGCCATGATGCCTTGGTGCCACGGCGCCACGGCGCCTTGGTGGCATGGCGCCATGCTGCCTTGGTGTCATGGCGCCATGCTGCCACGGTGCCTCGGTGCCACGGTGCCGTGGTGCCACGGTGCCTTGGTGCCACGGCGCCATTGTGCCACGGTGCCTTGGTGCCATGGTGCTATGCTTCCACGGGGCCACGGTGCCTTGGTTCCATGGTGCCACGGTGCCATGGTTCCATGGTGCCTTAGTGCCCTGGTGCCGCGGTGCCACGGTGCCACGGTGCCATGGTGCCATGGTGTCACGGTACCTTGGTGCCGCGATGCGTTGGTGCCATGGTGCCGCGGTGCCATGGTGCCTGATAACGCTCAATCTACAACTCTCGTAGGAGTGTAAAGCGGTCGTTAGCAAATATAGAACCTAACTGGGTTGGGTATCGATCTCAGAGAGAATAGCTTGGTCAACAAGTAAGCAGAATTACTAAACTTTTAGTGCAAGTCTCGTAATGAGGGGGGATTGTAATGTGTAACCAAAACAATAATGTAAAAGCTGAAAATAGCAAAGTAAAAAGAGAAGGATTGTTACGTAAGTTGTAAACAATGAGAATTGAAGCGTTGGGGTTATGTCCACCTTCTGAGGTATACGTCTCTATTGGCTATGAGTGTGTAGAATTCTGACATGCAATTGCTTATAGAGAATTGTAGTCGATGGTAAATCCAAGCATCTCTCGACCTAAACAAGGACTATTTCACTTTAACTCTCTCGAGCTTAAAGCGTGTCTAACGGTACGAATTCTCCAAGAGGTTAGTCCAGTTATGGCACTAGATTTTTAATAGGAAAGCGTGTCCTACTACCTTGACATTATCTCTTTTCCAGACAAATAACCTTTCTCTCGAACAAGTTAAATGTTAGACTGGCGTATTCTTGCGTTTGCAACCGCAAAGAATGTGGATTAAGATAAAGAGAATAATGATAAAAGCAATATATGTGTCTCAAACTCATAAACTCACAGCAATAGATAGTAACTCATTCGGCTTCCATAACCCCAACAGAGAATTTTAGTTACCCATGAATGCGAAGGAAATCACAATTTGCATTGTTGTTATTATACCACAAGATTGATGATTTTCGTGTAGCACAAGTGGTAGGCGTGAGGCGTGAATTCCTTAGCAAAAGTAACGATTCTCTTGTTGTGGATTTTAAGACTAGAAGAGTAGATTAGAAGTGTTTGTAGTGGAAGATGAGAGGGATGGAAGAAAATTAATTGTTGAATTAACTGAAGAATAGAAAGATTGTTCTCTCCACTAAGGGAGGAATGTATTATCTCCACTAAGGGAGGAATGTTTCTCTCCACTCAGGGAGGAATGTATTCTCTCCACTAAGGGAGGAATGTATAGAAATCCCTACCATGATAGGGTATTTATAATACCCATATCCTACTCCTACTACGCTAATGAAACAAATAACCAAATCCTACTAGGCTAATGGAATACTTAACCCAAATGTACTAGGTTAATGTAACATTATCATAATCTAAATAAACTAATGAAATACATAACCCAATTGTACTAGGTTAATGTATCTTTGTCAAAATCCAGCTTTGTGTCTGTAAGTCCCCAAAGTCTTCAGAAATGTTGTTTTAGCCCGGGATAGATTTTCCATGCAGCAGTTTTGGTCCTTTAGGCGTCCCACTTCCTTCTCCTTCGTTTGTGAGCTTTCTTTTGCGTCAAGTAAGCCATAAAATGCTGTATTTTGCATCATTTATACCTGAAACTTTTCTAATCATGTTCGTTAGCTCATTTACAGGAAAAGGGACAAAAAGTGCATGAAATATATAATTTTTTCTCAAAACTAGGCTAAAATATGGGCAAAATATATTGATATAAGCGTGTAAATCCACCTATCATCAGTGCCTGGGTGCCATGGTGCCACGGTGCCATGGTGCCACGCCACCTTGGTGCCACGGTGCCTTGGTGCCAAGGTGCCAGGCCGCCTTGGTGCCACGGTGTCACGGTGCCTTGGTGCCATGGTGCCTTGGTGCCCGGGTGCCATGGTTGCACGCCGACTTGGTGCCACGGTGCCTTGGTGCCATGGTTCCATGCCGCCTTGGTGCCACGGTGCCATGGTGCCACGGTGCCTTGGTGCCTTGCTGTCATGGTACCCTGGTGCCCTAGTGCCTTGGTGCCCTGGTGCCATGGTGCCACGCCGCCTTGGTGCCATGGTGCCATGCTGCCTTGGTGCTACGGTGGAATGGCGCCACGGTGCCTTGGTGCCATGGCGCCACGGTGCCAAGCTGCCCTGGTGCCTTGGTGCCATGGTGCAGGGATTCAAGGCGAGCGCGACCGTCATTTGCAAGGAGCGTCGTACGGGGCAGATAGGAGTCGATGAAATCCCCATGCCCACTGCGTCTACCGCATCCTAGTATCCCGACTACCGCTCACGGACTATGACATCGCACGATGAAGCGAAGGAGGCGTAGGACGCAAGGGCGGCCTATCGATTCGCCCCGCTCACGAAATGCGAGGGGCGAAAGGCGATCGATAAAACTTGATAATGCATGCAGCACAGGAAACCGACTTCGAGCAAGCCTACATTGCGCTTGCCCCGCGACTGAGATGGCTGGCGGGTCAGGACGTCGCTGCTCGAGCAGGGATCCACTATAACTGCACGTGCCGAACACAACTCACGCGCCATGCGTCCAAATGCTCTGTCGATGCACGCCCAGCACCGGCCCCAACGCCCAGCAATAGATGCCGTGCGCTGCTGCCAATGCGGATGTTGCAAGGCTGAAGCAAGTCCCGCTTGACATAATAGCCCTCCCTTGGGGGGGGAAGAGGAGATGAAGGCACGCCTAGGCTCATGCACGGGCGCCGCCCACGCCGGCCGCCGGCGCTCGCCGCGGATTGGGTTCGGTCGCATGCGTGCAGCGCCTGGAGCTTGCCCCGAGAGCAGCATCCAGTACTCGCCGCTCGCACGAAGGCAACGCCTCGTCCGAAGTCTAGCGCTAGCATCCCCATCGTGAACGACGCCATCGATAACCGACACTAGCGTTAAATGAAGGGCGGCCGACGTTGCTACACGGGCATGGACGGCTCGCACGGATTAGCCATGCATGCTGCCATGCGCCCATGCTTCACGTCGACATGGCCACTGAGCGCCTATGCCAACTACCGACAGTCTCCTTGAAGTGCCTTCAACACCTCTACCCCCCTTATATATGCTTAAAAAAAAACCCAAGTGACAGGAGTAGACATGATTTTGCCAGAGAATCATACCAGACATATGCGGAACCGAACTTCACGTTTTGATGTGAGACGGAGGCTATGCACTAAAAAAAACGTTGCGTAATTTGTAAATGATAATTTTCGTTGAAAAAATATTTTTTTTTTACAAATATCATTTATTAAAATTGAAAAAATATGTAAAAATAATAAAAAATAGAAAAAATATTTATAGAAATATGAAAAAATTAGGAAAATATTCTTAGCGCATGAACTAACCTTAAACCAACAATCGAGTGCATATTTGTACGCATAACGTAACGATATAAAATATTTAAATTTAAGGAAACTAAATAAAAAATTTAGAAAAATATAAAAATAAGTAACAACCCCAAAAGATGCATATTAGAATGAAGTAGCCTTAAACCAACAATTGAGTGCGTATTTGTACGAATGACGTAACGATATAAAATATTAAAATTTAAGGATATTAAATAAAAATTTGAAAAAAAGGCGACGGGACATTACAAAAACTGCCACGACATATGAGGTAGAATTGACATATATTTAAAATACAAAATTAGAGCGGATATGTAGAGAAATGAGTGTGCAACGGTGACGAAGATCGAGGAACGTCAGAAAAATATTAGGATGATCGAACGTAGGTTTACGCTCTTTTGATTTTGCCACGGTGCATTGTGCCTTGGTGCCATGGTGCCTTGGTGCCATGGTGCCATGGTGCCTTGGTGCCACGGTGCCACGGCGCCACGGTGCCTGGGTGCCATGGTGCCACGATGCCTTGGTGCCACGGCGCCACGGTGCCTTGGTGGCATGGCGCCATGCTGCCTTGGTGTCATTGCGCCATGCTGCCACGGTGCCTCGGTGCCACGGTGCCATGGTGCCACGGTGCCTTGGTGCCACGGCGCCATTGTGGCACCGTGCCTTGGTGCCATCGTGCTATGCTGCCATGGGGCCACGGTGCTTTGGTGCCATGGTGCCACGGTGCCTTTGTGCCATGGTGCCATGGTTCCATGGTGCCTTAGTGCCGTGGTGCCACGGTGCCACGGTGCCATGGTGCCATGGTGCCATGGTGTCACGGTGCCTTGGTGCCGCGATGCATTGGTGCCATGGTGCCGCGGTGCCATGGTGCCTGGGTGCCATGGGGCCACGTTGCCATGGTGCCTGTGTGCCATGGGGCCACGCCACCTTGGTGCCACGGTGCCTTGGTGCCAAGGTTCCAGGCCGCCTTGGTGCCACGGTGCCATGGTGCCTTGGTGCCTTGGTGCCATGGTTGCACGCCGACTTGGTGCCACGGTGCCTTGGTGCCATGGTGCCACGCCGCCTTGGTGCCACGGTGCCTTGGTGCCTTGCTGTCATGGTGCCCTGGTGCCCTGGTGCCTTGGTGCCCTGGTGCCATGGTGCCATGCCGCCTTGGTGCCATGGTGCCATGCCGCCTTGGTGCTACGGTGGCATGGCGCCATGGTGCCTTGGTGCCATGGTGCCCTGGTGCCAGGGCGCCACGGTGCCAAGCTGCCCTGGTGCCTTGGTGCTATGGTGCAGGGATTCAAGGAGAGCGCGACCGTCATTTGCAAGGAGCGTCGTACGGGGCAGATAGGAGTCGATGAAGGCCCCATGCCCACTGCGTCTACCGCATCCGAGTATCCCGACCGCCGCTCACGGACCACGACATCGCACGACGAAGCAAGGGAGGCGTGGGAAGCAAGGGCGGCTTATCGATTCGCCCCGTGCACGAAATTCGATGGGCGAAAGGCGATCGATAAAACTTGATAATGCATGCAGCACAGGAAACTGACTTCGAACAAGCCTACATTGCACTTGCCCCACGACTGAGATGGCAGGTGGGTCACGACATCGCTGCTCGAGTAGGGATCCAACCTAACCGCACGTGCCGAACACAACTCACGCGCCGTGCGTCTAAATGCTCCGTCGATGCACGCCCAGCACCGGCCCCAACGCCCAGCAATAGATGTCGTGCACTGCTGCCAATGCGGACGTTGCAAGGATGAAGCAAGTCCCTCATGACACGATAGCCCGCCCTTGGGGGGAGCAGAAGAGATGAAGGCACGCCGAGGCTCATGCACGGGCGTCGCTCACGCCGGCCGCAGGCGCTCGCCGCGGATTGCACTCGGCCGCATGCGTACAGCGCCTGGAGCTTGCCCCGAGAGCAGTATCCAGTACTCGCCGCTCGCACGAAGGCACCGCCTCGTCCGAAGTCTAGCGCCAGCAGCCCCGTTGTGGACGACGCCATCGATAACCGACACGAGCGTACAATGAAGCGCGGCCGACGTTGCTGGACGGGCACGGACGACTCGCACGGACTAGCCATGCATGCTTCCATGCGCCCACGCTGCACGCCGACATGTCCA
>CM061559.1:14893496-14922434 GCA_030864225.1 Capsicum baccatum var. pendulum
AGATGAACGCAGGCCGAGGCTCATGCACGGGCGCCGCCCACGGCGGCCGCCGGCGCTCGCCGTGGATTGGGCTCGGCCGCATGCGTGCAGCGCCTGGAGCTTGCCCCGAGAGCAACATCCAGTACTCGCCGCTCGGACGAAGGCACCGCCTTGTTCGAAGTCTAGCGCCAGCAGCCCCATCGTGGACAACGCCACCGATAACCGACACTAGCGTACAATGAAGCGCGGCCGACGTTGCTACACGGGCACGGACGGCTCGCACGGACTAGCCATCTATGCTGCCATGCGCCCACGCTGCACGTCGACATGGCCACTGAGCGCCTATGCCAACTACCGACAGTCGCCTTGAAGTGCCTTCAACACCTCTACCCCCTTTATATATGCTTAAAAAAAAACCAAGTGACAGGAGTAGACATGATTTTTTGCCAGAGAATCATACCAGACATATGCGGAACCGAACTGCACGTTTTGATGTGAGATAGAGCCTGTGCACTCAAAAAAAGGTCGCATAATTTTTAAATGATAATTTTGTTGAAATTTTTTTTTTTTTTACAAATATCATTTATTAAAATTGAAAAAATATATAAAAATAATCAAAAATAGAGTGCATATTTGTACGCATAACGTAACGATATAAAATATTTAAATTTAAGGAAATTAAATAAAAATTTTAGAAAAATATAAAAATAAGTAACAACCCCAAAATATGCATATTAGAATGAAGTAGCCTTAAACCAACAATTGAGTGTGTATTTGTACGAATGACGTAATGATATAAAATATTTAAATTTAAGGATGTTAAATAAAAATTTGAAAAAAAGGCGACGGGACATTACGAAAACCGCCACGACATATGAGGTAGAATTGACATATATTTAAAATACAAAATTAGAGCGGATATGTAGAGAAATGAGTGTGCAACGGTGACGAGGATCGAGGAACGTCAGGAAAATATTAGGATGATCGAACGTAGGTTTACGCTCTTTTGATTTTGCCATGGTGCCTTGGTGCCATGGTGCCATGGTGCCTTGGTGCCATGGTGCCTTGGTGCCTTGGTGCCACGGTGCCACGGCTCCATGGGGCCTGGGTGCCATGGTGCCACGATGCCTTGGTGCCACGGCGCCACGGCGCCTTGGTGGCATGGCGCCATGCTGCCTTGGTGTCATGGCGCCATGCTGCCATGGTGCCTCAGTGCCACAGTGCCATGGTGCCACGGTGCCTTGGTGCCACGGCGCCATTGTGCCACGGTGCCTTGGTGCCATGGTGCTATGCTGCCACGGGGCCACGGTGCCTTGGTGCCATGGTGCCATGGTGCCTTGGTGCCACGGTGCCTGATAACGCTCAATCTACAGCTCTCGTGGGAGTGTAAAACGGTCGTTTGCAAATATAGAACCCAACCTGGGTTGGGTGTCGATCCCACAAGGAATAGCTTGGCCAACAAGTAAGCAAAATTACTAAACTTTTGGTGCAAGTCTCGTAAGAAGGGGGGATTTTTGTTGTGCAAGTAATGTAAACAAAAGCTGAAATTAATAAAGTAAAAAGAGACATTGTTACGTAGATTGTAAACAATGAAAATTGAAGCTTTGGGGTTATGTCCACCTTCTGAGGTATACGTCTCTATTGGCTATGAGTGTGTAGAGTCTTGACATGCAATTGCTTATAGAGAATTGTAGTCGATGGTAAATCCAAGCATCTCTCGACCTAAACAAGGACTATTTCACTTTAACTCTCTCGAGGTTAAAGCGTGTCTAATGGTACGAATTCTCCAAGAGGTTAGTCCAGTTACGACACTAGCTTTTTAATAGGAAACGGTGTCCTACTACCTTGACATTATCTCTTTTCCAGACAAATAACCTTTCTCTCGAACAAGTTAAATGTTAGACTAGCATATTCTTGCGTTCGCAACCGCAAAGAATGTAGATTAAGATGAAGAGAATAATGATATAAGCAATATACGTGTCATGAACTCACAAACTCACAGCAATAGATAGTATCTCATTCGGCTTCCATAACCCCAACAGAGAGGTTTAGTTACCCATGAATGCGAAGGAGATCACGATTGATATTGTTATTATACAACAAGATTGATCAATTTCGTGTAGCACAAGTGGTAGGCGTGAGGCGTGTTTCCTTAGCTTGGTAACGATTCTCTTGTTGTGGAATTTAAGAATAGAAGAGTAGAAGAAAATAAGATTAATGGAAAGATTAGAAGAGTTGTTGAATGGTGAATTGTTAAGTGAAGAATGAATAAAAATCTCTAGCATGATAGGGTATTTATAATACCCATATCCTACTCCTACTAAGCTAATGAAATAAATAACCAAATCCTAATAGGCTAATGGAATACTTAACCCAAATGTACTAGGTTAAGGTAACATTATCATAATCCAAATAAACTAATGAAATACATAACCTAATTGTATTAGGTTAATGTATCATTATCAAAATCCAGCTTTGTGTCTGTAAATCCCCAAAGTCTTCAGAAATGTTGTTTTAGCCCGGGACAGATTTTCCATGCAGCAGTTTTGGTCCAGGTTCCCAGAGTCTTCAGAAATGCTGTTTTAGCCCAGGACAGATTTTCCGTGCAGCAGGTTTGGTCCTTAGGCGTGTAGACTTTCTTCCCTTCCTTTGTGAGCTTTCTTTTGAGTCAAGTAAGCCATAAAATGCTGAATTTTGCATCATTTATACCTGAAACTTTACTAATCATGTTCGTTAGCTCATTTATAGGAAAAAAGACTAAAAGTGCATGAAATATATAGTTTGTTCTCAAAACTAGGCTAAAATATGGGCAAAATATATTGATATAGGCACGTAAATTCGCCTATCATCAACACCCCACACTTGAAGCTTTGTTCGTCCTCGAACGAAATATCATGTCTTTCTTAGCGTCGACTAAAGGTTTCACAGTAACAACACAAAACATTCGTCAAGACAAGCACAACGATTATCAACAAAGAGTACTTCCCGATTATAAGTAGAAACAGTTTAACCTCTAGCATAGACTCGGGATGGTGGTCAACTCGCATGCAAACGTTAAGGTACAAGGAATCATATATAACTACCCCAAACTCATCAACCATGTGTGTCTCACAATATATTACCCATAATCACTCACAAGTATAGCATATTTTTCAAACATGGGTATCAACAATATCCTTGCTCTCGCTCTCACAAAGAATTCATATGTAGCAACTGATGACCATAGGCTTGCCCTTAATGTAGTACTCTACTAAATGTCGGAATGTTAAGATTAGGATCAAGTAGGTCTTTTGATGGTTGTAATGTAGGCTAAGGGACGGGTAGGACTATTTTGGCCAAGAATAGTGACTAAGCTCCTAAGCGCTTTAATACATCACTTTGTATCATTGACACTTTTTTCTTTCAACCTTTCTTCTTTCTTTTATTCTACCACCCTTGTTCTCCTCTTTTTGTTTTTCAATTTTAAGAACAACTCACTTTTCAGCTTTCTTTTCCTTTTTCTTTTCACAACATACCTCTTATGATAGCACTTTCTTTTTCATAACACATTCACGCACCATTACACTTTAAAGCATCATACTCACCCAATTTCCTCTTATGTTGTCACATGACTTTTTCACTTTAAAGCACTTAGGAATTTGGATCAAATTATGGTCTTGAAAAAAAAATGGATTAGGCTTACATACAAGGTTGTCAAAGAAATAGGCTAAAGGCTCAAAAGGGTTTAACTAGGATGATATCAATGGGTAGGTAAAACTGAACGTAAACATGTATATGTTGCCAAAGAAATGCCTAAATCATATCCTAAACTTACACTCCTTATTTTTGCTTTGCATACATACCAGGCAAGTTCTAGCATCAGCCACACACATAGAATATACTATTATCTCACACACACAAGGAACATGGTCGACTTGATTGGAAGTAATATAGACTCTTGACCCAACAAGTGAAGGAATTGAATCACACAATATCACATAATGAGTCACAACTAGAGCCTAAATGTCTCAATAGTCACAATTGTAGCACATACTTTTGTTTCAATCTCATGCTGTCTATCAAAATAATTTCATGGAAGCTAGAAAAAATTTGACTCCTAAAAAAATGAAAAAAAACGTCAAACAAAAAAAAACGGACTCAAAAAAAAAACATACAAACATAGGTGTAAACAGAGAAGTATAGCATGCGATAACAGAGAAGTATAGCATGCGATTCTGCTACCCCACACTTAGACGGGACACTGCCCTCAGTGGAAAATAAATGCAAAGAACCTGGTTAGTCGGATCCTTTATCAATGTCGGGGGTCATACCCCCTTCGTCTGAATCATCATAAGAGTCGTCGTCAGAGTTCTCCTCCTCGTCAGAATCAGGCAAGTGTCTATCATCATCAGTCGGCACATCATCGTCTAGAGGTTCCTCAAAATATACGCCCACTCCACATATTTCCTGTGCATGCATGTTCATTGGGTAGTTGTGGTCCAGCTGTTGGATCTCTTCAGCAGTTGGAATACGTCCACCACTCATCATATTGAATCGTGTCATGCCATAGAGATGACGGAAGAAACTCTCATCACGAGCATGTCTCTCCGCAGTAGTAAGGTTGACTCCATGAGTTGTTTCAGCATCTTTGACCTTGGTGAGGTCAACCTTCTTTGGGTTATGTGGGAGTTTGTGGTCAGCTGGTTCCTCTTCGATATCCTCCTTCTGCAACATTGCTGTCAACAAATTGCCGAATGTGAAATGGGACCTTTTGTAGAGTCTGGCCTTCCTCATGGTAGATCGAATGATTGCCCCAAAGTTGACAGTGACATTCGTCATCAAAGAATAGACTAAACACACTTTATCTCTCGATATCTTGGTGTATTGAGTCCCAGGAATAAGACATGAGTTGAAAATGCGCATCCAGATTCTTGCTTCCCTATTCAGTGGAGCATAGGGGAAGGTGTTGTGTCGGCCTGTTTCTTTATGTCTGCCCCACCTTGCCATCGATCTGCTTCCACAAAGCGTGTGTCGTATTGCTCTATAAGGAGTCCTGCTGTACAGCTCTTTGAATAGTGCTGTGTCGACTAAAGGTAAGCCAAGAAAAGAGTTAATCCAATCCGCAGTGAGCTGTAACACTTGGCCTCGAATTTTAACTTCATTACCTGTTGTGTTCGGCGACCAGTTGGCATGAAACTCTCTTGTCAGATCAAGATTACACTCTCCCATGTCGCGGAAGATGAAATCCAGCTTCAAAGCCATTATTTTTGCCAACATTCGCGGCTCCTTCTTTGCTAAGGTCTCCTTGTTGATCAAGTCGACGTGCACGTACTTTCTTTCTTTGTTACTGCTATACCATGCTTTGCCTTCTTCCTCAAGAACCCATTTTATTCCGAACATTCTGCGTGGTAGGTGTGCTAAGGATGATTCTCCTTGGTCTTTTCGACTTCTCTTCTTGCCCTTTTGGGACGTGGTAGCCTTCTCCTTGCCTTGCCTTGCTTTAGGTGCCATTGTACCTGAGACTAGAAATAATGTAAGTTTTAGCACAATCTCACTTGATACAATCTATATGCAAGCACTAGGGGTACCACCCCACACTTAATTTTGTTACGCAAATCAGTGAGGTGAAAGTAGTCGATTTACTCAGATTTCGTCGACATACATTTTAGGATTGTATTCTGACAAGAAAATCAGCATTGCATCACTTATTTGCATCCATTGGAATACTTTCATGGTAGATATAGCAACACTACGACATAGGGGTTACCACATGGAATCGTTATTCTTACAACAAGCACAACCTCCTAAGTCGATAGGCACTATAATCTTATCCCGATGGCCGGGATAGTCTAACATGTAAGCATCCAAACAACAGTCTTAAGCAATATTCATAGCTATATCAATTCAGAAATTATCATAACAATGCTATTGAAACCAAATTCAAGTCAGAAACAAGCCAAGAATTCCCTACGTACATGTTTACTCACATGATTTTGCAACAACAATCCAAACACATGAACATCACCAACAATCTTATATGATTTAGCAATTGATAATAAACATAGCAACGTAGTACTTACGAGAAATAAATGAAGAATAAGAGAGTACTTACTTGCTTGAAGCTTGTGGAGATGGTGTTGTGAATTGGAAGAGCAAAAGAAGAAAATTTTGAGAGGATTTGGAAGGTTATGCGGCGCCCTTAGGGTATTTTCTAGTGTGGTTGTGTTGTAAAACTAAGTCCCCTTTATATAGGAATATAATGAGTCGGGTTTTGACCCTTTTACAATCGGGTTTGGATACAAAAACACCACATATGCGGCGCATAATACTCGGCATATCAATGACATATGCGGCGCATTGTCTATGGCATAATGGGACATATGCGCCGCATAGTCTATGGCATTTGTAGACATATGCGCCGCATAGTCTATGGCATATGAGATACTGAGACCAAACACCATAGCATAGGCGGCGCATAGTCAAAAGCATACCTAGGAATAGGCGGCGCATAGTGTATAGCACACTAGATTCCGAGACCTTAGGCTATAGGATAGGTCGTGCATCGTTCTTGGCCTAGTTTTACCAAGGCCTAGCCTTCCTCGAAGCCTATTTTGATGAGGAAAAGGCTCAATCCATAGCCTTATGCATCACCGTTCCTAACTTACCAACTTTACCATACAATGCGTCCAAATCGTCAATTGAAATCGATCTCCTCGTTGAATACTTCTTGCACCTATATTTGCTCAAAACAAATGAAAACAATTAGTACGATGGGTTGCCTCCCACCAAGCGCCTTAGTTTTGGTCGTGGCACAACTCTTATTTTTGGATTTTCTTTTATCAAAAAGAAAAAAAATACTAAAATGACGAAACGATAAAACAATAAAACAATAAAACAATAAAACAATGGGTTGCCTCCCATCTAGCGCCTTATTTATTGTCGTGGCTCGACGTAGTAATCTCGAGTACTTAGACTTCGTCGAGATAAGTGATGGCCATGTCATTCATCGAGTCAAGAGGACCGATATATGGCTTAACACGTTGGCCATTAACTTTGAAGACAACACCCTTATTGCCTTCCAATTCGACTACTCCAGACGAGTAGACTTGGATAACCTTAAATGGACCAGACCATTTCGATTTTAACTTTCCTGGGAAGAGCTTAAATCTGGAGTTGAAGAGTAGTACCATGTCACCCTTTTGGAAGTTTTGTCGAACAATCCGCTGATCATGATACTTCTTCATCCGCTCCTTGTATAAATCTGATCTTTCATATGCATGGAGACGGAATTCATCTAGTTCGTTCAGCTGCTCCAACCTCAGATTCTTCACATCATCCCAATTCAAGTTCAATTGCTTCAATGCCCACAATGCCTTGTGCTCGAGTTCGATGGGTTGATGACAAGCCTTCCCATAAACTAGTTGATAAGGAGACATGCCAATGGGTGTCTTGAATGTAGTCCTATACGCCCATAGTGCATCATCTAGCTTTCGAGACCAATCCTTCCGATTCGCATTAACCGTCTTTGCAAGGATTTGCTTGATCTCACGATTGAAAACCTCTACTTGTCCACTAGTTTGGGGATGATAAGGCGTAGCTACCTTGTGTTTCTTGACACCATACTTGGCCAATACAGATTTGAATAGCTTGTTGCAAAAGTGAGATCCTCCATCACTTATGATAGTACGAGGTACTCTAAAGCGAGAGAAGATATTCTTCTTTAAGAACGCTACAACACGCTTTCCTTCATTGTCGGCTAATGCTACAGCTTCAACCCATTTTGAAACATAATCCATAGCAACCAAGATGTACTTCATTCCAAACGAATTCACGAATGGTCCCATGAAATCAACACCCCACACATCAAAGAGTTCTACCTCAAGAATTTTGGACGTGGGCATTTCATGGTGTTTTGAAATAGCACCTTGACGTTGGCATTGGTCACACCTTCTCACATAGTCGTATGTGTCTCTGAATATCGAAGGCCAATAATATCCACTTTGCAATACTTTTCTTGCTGTTCGATTGCCTACATGATGTCCTCCAACTTGCGAAGTCTGGCATGCTTCCAATATAGTAGGCACTTTTTCATGGGATATACATCGTCGAATGATACCTTCAGCGCATCTTCGAAACAAATAAGGCTTATCCCAATAGTAATGCTGAACGTCATGCATAAACTTCCTCCTTTGGTGGTAAGATAAATTGGCGGGTAGCACATTACTCACCACGAAATTTGCAAAGTCGGCATACCATGGTAATTTCTCCATTGTTGTCGCTAATATCTCCTCGTCAGGGAATGCATCATCAATCTGAATTTCAGGTTGCGCCACTTGCTCACTCTCAAGTCTAGATAGGTGATCAACCACTTGGTTCTTGCAACCTCTTCTATCTTTGACTTCCAAATCAAACTCTTGCAGCAGCAATACCCATCGAATCAACCTTGGTTTTCCATCCTTCTTCGTCATTAGATACCTAAGAGTTGCATGGTCTGTATGAACTATCACCTTAGTACCCAATAGATAGGCGCGAAACTTCTCAAACGAATACACAACCACTAGGAGCTCTTGTTCAGTAACAGTGTAGTTCCTTTGGGCTTCATTTAGGACCTTACTCGCATAGTAGATAGGATGAAATAGTTTCTCCTTTCTCTGTCCAAGAACAGCACCAACGGCTACACCACTATCATCACACATGACTTCGAACGGGAGCGTCCAATCTGGTGCTACCATGATAGGGGCTTCAATGAATTTTCCTTTAAGGCATTCGAATGCCTTTAAGCAATCGTCATTAAAGTCAAACTTCGCATCTTTCTCCAATAGTTTGCATAATGGACTAGAAATTTTGGAGAAGTCTTTGATGAATCTACGATAGAACCCAGCATGGCCAAGAAAACTATGAACTCCTTTCACCGAAATTGGAGGCGGTAGCTTCTCGATTACCTCTATTTTTGCGTGATCAACCTCTATTCTTCTTTTGGAGATCTTGTGCCCAAGAACGATTCCTTTTTTTACCATGAAGTGGCACTTCTCCCAATTCAGCACTAGGTTAAACTCTACACATCTTTGCAATGCCATGCTCAAGCTTGCCAAGCACGCTTCAGAGGACTCACCAACAACTGAAAAGTCGTCCATAAATACCTCCAAAGTGTCTTCAACCATATCAGAGAAAATAGACATCATACAACGTTGAAAGGTGGCTGGGGCATTACATAGGCCAAATGGCATGCGTTTGAAGGCAAACATACCATATGGGCATGTAAACGTTGTCTTATCTTGGTCTTCAGGAGCAATACAAATCTGATTATAACCTGAATAACCATCCAAGAAGCGAAACCATTCTTTCCCCGCTAATCGATCTAGCATTTGGTCCATAAATGGCATGGGGAAGTGATCCTTGAGTGTCCAAGAATTCAGCTTGCGGTAGTCCATGCATACTTTCCATCCAGTAACGGGCCTGAGTGGAATAAGCCCATTCTTTGCATTCACGACCACCGTCATACCTCCTTTCTTGGGAACACATTGCACAGGACTCACCCATGTACTATCAGAGATAGGATATACAACTCCTGCGTCTAACCACTTGATAATCTCCTTCTTCACCACTTCTTGCATTGGTGGGTTTAATCGCCTTTGATTTTCAATGGTAGGTGTGTACTTTTCTTGAAGCTGAATTTTATGTGTGCAAATCCCAGGTGGAATACCAATAATATCCGAAATGGTCCATCCAATAGCTCTAATATACTTGCGTAAGATTGCAATAAGAGCTGCAAATTGTTGCTCACCCAAATTGGCTGCCACTATGACTAGAAGAGTGTTTCCGCTTCCTAAGAATGCGTACTTTAAATGGCTTGGCAACTTCTTCAATTCTAACGTGGGTGGTTCTTCAATAGATGGCTTAGCTGGTGGTGTGGGTCGATTTTTGAGATCAAGATCTAGCTTCTTGGGAGTATAGCGATATATCCCTAATCCCGATAGAGCACAAATATCATCTTCAAAAATTTCAGCATCATCATTCTGTCCTTTCATGAGCAAAACCTCCAAAGGATCATCAAGAATTTGCTTTTCTGCAAGTAACTCTTTCTCATCATCAAAGACAACATCAGCCACAGAAAATACACTCAGATCTTTGGGTTGCTTCATTGATTTGCAAACATCAAAGCGAACCACTTCGTCATTTATTCTGAATGAAAGCTCATTAGTTCTCAAATCTATGAGCACACTTCTTGTAGCAAGGAAAGGGCGTCCCAAGATTATGGGAACCTCTGAATCTACTTCACAATCCAAGATGACAAAGTCTGCTGGAAAGATAAATGAAGAAACCTTTACCAAGACATCGCATAGAATACCAACCGATCGTTTTACCGACCTATCCACCATAACAAGCCTCATATTAGTTGGTGTAGGATCTCCTAACCCCAACTTCTTGTAGATCGATAGTGGCATCAAGTTGATGCTGGATCCTAAGTCACACAATGCTTTGGCAAAGTTCAAAGATCCGACGGTGCAAGGAATAGTGAAAGCCCAGGGTCGGCCTTCTTCTGAACTATCGATCGGGTAGCAATTGCACTACAATGATACACATCATCCTTCAGCTCATAACTTGCTGCCCTCTTTTTAGTCAAAAGATCTTTCATAAACTTCGCATACCCAGGCATTTGTTCAAGTGCCTCTACCAATGGAACATTAATGGTCAGTTGCTTCAACATAGTCATAAATTTGCTGAACTTAGTGTCATCGGCCACCTTCTTCAATCTTTGGGGAAAAGGTGGTGGTGGGTATGGAAGTGTTCTCTCCATGGCTTTCTTCTCCACTTGCTTCCTTTTTTCCACTTTTTCAGGCTGCACGTCACTAGGTGAAACGTCCCTGACGTTGAGAGTAGTTGTTGCGGCTTCTTCTCCTTTTGTAACGTCACTAGGTGTAATGTCCATGTCCTCAACTTCGTCAACCACTTGCTTGCCTTTTGTTGAAGTTTCCAGAACCTTACCACTTCTGGTAGTGATGTCCATGCATGACCCATCATTCTTTGGGTTTTGCACAGTATCGCTTGGTAAGGTGCCAGTCTTTCTTTGATTGAATGCTGCTGAAAGTTGGCTCAATTGCTGCTCTATTTGCTTGATAGAAGTGGAATGAGAATCAACTAGTTTCTTCATGGAGGACAAATCATCAATCACCTCCTTAACTCCCGCGCTCGTTGCTTCCACTCCTTTCAATAACTTAGCCATCATGTCTTCCATACTCCCAGAATTAGATGTGGTGGTATCACGTCTACCAGGGGGAATGTACAAACCACTCTTTTCATTATTTTTCTTCCAACTACCTTGGTCTTTGCTTCCAGATTTATCATAATAGTTCCGACCTTGGTTTCCTTGGGCATTCCCTCAGAAACCCCCCTGATTGTTCAAGTAGTTGGCCTCCTCTTCCGAATCAAATTCGTCTCTTCCTTTTGACGCAATAGCTTTCACTTTTTCAGTCTTCCCTAATAGATGCTTTGTAAGAAGATCCATTTGGGTTTTCATGTGCGCCATATCTTGATCACGTTCTTCTTCTCTTCTTCGTTGGTCTGCAGTCATGCCAATAGATAAAGTGGGTCTTGGTACCTCAGAATCCCTGGTATGCCAAGCTCTACTTTGTTTCATCATACGATCTAGCATATTGCTTGCTTGACCAAAGGTGAGGTCCGTGAAAGAACCTCCAACTGCGTTGTCCACCACTGGTTTAGTTACTGAATTCAAGGCTCTATACAAGATCTCCATGAGGTGAACATTAGTCATGTGATGGTTTGGGCATCTCGCTAGCTTTGTCTTGAACCTCTCCCATGTTTCATGAAGAGCTTCAGAGGAAAGCTGACGAAAGTTGCTGATTTCATCTCTCAATTTAGCCCTTTTGGATGGCGGAAAGAATCTTTCTAGGAAAGCGTCTCTCAATTGCCTCCAATTTGTAATTGAATCAGGAGTCAGCCCATTCAACCATAGTGTTGCCTCCCCAGACAGAGACAATGGAAATAGACATAATCAAATAGCATTCTGACCAACACCAGGATTGTCAAAGGACTTGCATGTAGAAATAAAGTTAATGAGATGCATATTTGGATCATCGCTTGCTAGTCCACTAAATAATCCCTTGAGTTGCAATAACTGAATCATGGTGCTTGTGATGTTGAACTTGGCTCCGGCACCATCAAGATCATCATCATCGTCGTCGAAAGCTGGCTGCAAAGGTTGGCGATCATACCTATACCGAGCTTGTCGACCTCTTCTGTTGGCTAGTGTTATAGTTTCAACAATATGCCTTGGGTTTATCAACTCGTCATCACCTAAATCCTCATCGTCAGGATTTGTTGCTCGCCCAGAATTATCAATTTTTTGTTGTTGGACTTGAGAAGCGGCAAGAGCAGCTAATCTTGCTTGCTCGTGTTGAGCAGCCATCCTGTCGATTTCAGCTTGTGCTTCCATTCTTCTAATTCGTTGTAGATCAGGATTGATTGGTAATAACGGTTGACCAGAACTTCTAGTATGGGGCATGCACTAAAGTAAAAACCTGCAAGAAACAAAAACAAAAACTGAAAGTAAAAGTACAAGAATCTTTGACCAAAGGGTCTAGTAATTATCACAAACTTGATTGACACTCGTAGTCCCCGACAACGGCGCCAATTTTTGATAACGCTCAATCTACAGCTCTCGTGGGAGTGTAAAGCGGTCGTTTGCAAATATAGAACCCGACCTGGGTTGGGTGTCGATCCCACAGGGAATAGCTTGACCAACAAGTAAGCAAAAATACTAAACTTTTGGTGCAAGTCTTGTAAGAAGGGGGGATTCTTGTTGTGCAAGTAATGTAAACAAAAGCTGAAATTAATAAAGTAAAAAGAGAGATTGTTACGTAGATTGTAAACAATGAGAATTGAAGCGTTAGGGTTATGTCCACCTTCTGAGGTATACGTCTCTATTGGCTATGAGTGTGTAGAGTCTTGACATGCAATTGCTTATAGAGAATTGTAGTCGATGGTAAATCCAAGCGTCTCTCAACCTAAACAAGGACTATTTCACTTTAACTCTCTCAAGCTTAAAGTGTGTCTAACGGTACGAATTCTCCAAGAGGTTAGTCCAGTTACGACACTAGCTTTTTAATAGGAAACGGTGTCCTACTACCTTGACATTATCTCTTTTCCAGACAAATAACTTTTCTCTCGAACAAGTTAAATGTTAGACTGGCGTATTCTTGCGTTTGCAACCGCAAAGAATGTAGATTAAGATGAAGAGAATAATGATATAAGCAATATACGTGTCATGAACTCACAAACTCACAGCAATAGATAGTATCTCATTCGGCTTCCATAACCCCAACAGAGAGGTTTAGTTACCGATGAATGCGAAGGAGATCACGATTGACATTGTTATTATACCACAAGATTGATCAATTTCGTGTAGCACAAGTGGTAGGCGTGAGGCGTGTTTCCTTAGCTTGGTAACGATTCTCTTGTTGTGGAATTTAAGAATAGAAGAGTAGAAGAAAATAAGATTAATGGAAAGATTAAAAGAGTTGTTGAATGGTGAATTGTTAAGTGAAGAATGAATAAAAATCTCTAGCATGATAGGGTATTTATAATACCCATATCCTACTCCTACTAAGCTAATGAAATAAATAACCAAATCCTAATAGGCTAATGGAATACTTAACCCAAATGTACTAGGTTAAGGTAACATTATCATAATCCAAATAAACTAATGAAATACATAACCTAATTGTATTAGGTTAATGTATCATTGTCAAAATCCAGCTTTGTGTCTGTAAGTCCCCAAAGTCTTCAGAAATGTTGTTTTAGCCCGGGACAGATTTTCCATGCAGCCATTTTGGTCCAGGTCCCCAGATTCTTCAGAAATGTTGTTTTAGCCCGGGACAGATTTTCCATGCAGCAGTTTTGGTCCTTAGGCGTGTAGACTTTCTTCCATTCCTTTGTGAGATTTCTTTTGCGTCAAGTAAGCCATAAAATGCTGAATTTTGCATCATTTATACCTGAAACTTTACTAATCATGTTCGTTAGCTCATTTATACGAAAAAAGACTAAAAGTGCATGAAATATATAGTTTGTTCTCAAAACTAGGATAAATATGGGAAAAATATATTGATATAGGCGCGTAAATTCGCCTATCAGTGCCATGGTTCCATGGTGCCTTAGTGCCCTGGTGTCGCGGTGCCACGGTGCCACGGTGCCATGGTGCCATGGTGTCACGGTGCCTTGGTGCCGCGATGCGTTGGTACCATAGTGCCGCGGTGCCATGGTGCCTGGGTGCCATGGTGCCACGGTGCCATGGTGCCTGTGTGCCATGGTGCCACGGTGCCAGGCCGCCTTGGTGCCATGGTGCCTTGGTGCCATGGTGCCTTAGTGCCCTGGTGCCATGGTTGCACGCCGACTTGGTGCCATGGTGCCTTGGTGCCATGGTGCCACGCCGCCTTGGTGCCACGGTACCATGGCGCAACGGTGCCTTGGTGCCTTGCTGTCATGGTGCCCTGGTGACCTGGTGCCTTGGTGCCCTGGTGCCCTGGTGCCACGCCGCCTTGGTGCCACGCCGCCTTGGTGCTACGGTGGCATGGCGCCACGGTGCCTTGGTGCCCTGGTGCCATGGCGCCACGGTGCCAAGCTGCCCTGGTGCCTTGGTGCCATGGTGCAGGGATTCAAGGCGAGCGCGATTGTCATTTGCAAGGAGCGTCGTACGGGGAAGATAGGAGTGGATGAAGACCCCATGCCCACTGCGTCTACCACATCCGAGTATCCCGACCGCTGCTCACGGACCACGACATCGCACGACGAAGCGAGGGAGGCGTGGATGCGAGGGAGGCATTTCGATTCGCCCCGCGTACGAAATGCGAGGGGTGAAAGGCGATCGATAAAACTTGATAATGCATGCAGCACAAGAAACCGACTTGGAGCAAGCCTATATTGCGCTTGCCCCTTGACTTAGATGGCAGGCGGGTCAGGACGTCGCTGCTCGAGTAGGGATGCAACCTAACAGCACGTGCCGAACACAACTGACGCGTCGTGCGTCCAAATGCTCCGTCGATGCACGCCCAGCACCGGCCCCAACGCCCAGCAATAGATGTCGTGCGTTGCTGCCCATGCAGACGTTGCAAGGCTGAAGCAAGTCCCTCTTGACACGATAGCCCGCCCTTGGGGGGAGCAGAGGAGATGAAGGCACGCCGAGGCTCATGCACGGGCGTCGCCCACGCCGGCCGTCGGCGCTCGCCGTGGATTGGGCTCGGCCGCATGCGTGCAGTGCCTGAAGCTTGCCCCGAGAGTAGCATCCAGTACTCGCCGCTCGCACGAAGGCACCGCCTCGTCCGAAGTCTAGCGCCAGCAGCCCCGTCGTGGACGACGCCACCGATAACCGACACTAGCGTACAATGAAGCGCGGCTGGCGTTGCTACACGGGCACAGACGGCTCGCACGGACTAGCCATGCATGCTGCCATGCGCCCACGCTGCACGCCGACATGGCCACTGAGCGCCTATGCCAACTACCGACAGTCGCCTTGAAGTGCCTTCAACACCTCTATTCACGCGTCGTGCGTCCAAATGCTCAGTCGATGCATGCCCAGCACCGGCCCCAACGCCCAACAATAGATGCCGTGCGCTGCTACCTATGCGGACGTTGCAAGGATGAAGCAAGTCCCGCTTGACACGATAGCCCGCCCTTTGGTGGAGCAGAGGAGATGAAGGCACGCCGAGGCTCATGCACGGGTGCCGCCCACGCTGGCCGCCGGCGCTCGCCGCGGATTGGTCTCGACCGCATGCGTGCAGCGCCTGGAGCTTGCCCCAAGAGCAGCATCCAGTACTCGCCGCTCGCACGAAGGCACCGCCTCGTCCGAAGTCTAGCGCCAGCAGCCCCGTCGTGGACGATGCCACCGATAACCGACACTAGCGTACAATGAAGCGCGGCCGACGTTGCTACACGGGCACGGACGGCTTGCACGGACTAGCCATTCATGCTGCCATGCGCCCACGCTGCACGTCGACATGGCCACTGAGCGCCTATGCCAACTACCGACAGTCGCCTTGAAGTGCCTTCAACACCTCTACCCCCCTTATATATGCTTAAAAAAAAACCAAGTAACAGGAGTAGACATGATTTTGCCAGAGAATCATACCAGACATATGCGGAACCGAACTGCACGTTTTGATGTGAGATGGAGCCTGTACACTCAAAAAAAGGTCGCGTAATATGTAAATGATAATTTTCGTTGAAAAAATATTTTTTTCTACAAATATCATTAATTAAAATTGAAAAAATTTGTAAAAATAATCAAAAATAGAAAAAATATTTATAAAAATATGAAAAAATTAGAAAAATATTCTTAGCGCATGAACTAACCTTAAATCAACAATCGAGTGCATATTTGTACGCATAACGTAATGATATAAAATATTTAAATTTAAGGAAATTAAATAAAAATTTTAGAAAAATATAAAAAAAGTAACAACCCCAAAATATGCATATTAGAATGAAGTATCCTTAAACCAACAATTGAGTGCGTATTTGTACGAATGACGTATCGATATAAAATATTTAAATTTAAGGATATTAAATAAAAATTTGAAGAAAAGGCGATGGGACATTACGAAAACCGCCACGACATATGACGTAGAATTGACATATATTTAAAATACAAAATTAGAGCGGATATGTAAAGAAATGAGTGTACAACGGTGACGAGGATCGAGGAACGTCATGAATATATTAGGATGATCGAACGTAGGTTTACGCTCTTTTGATTTTGCCACGGTGCGTTGTGCCTTGGTGCCATGGTGCCTTGGTGCCATGGTGCCATAGTGCCTTGGTGCCATGGTGCCACGGTGCCACGGTGCCTGGGTGCCATGGTGCCACGATGCCTTGGTGCCACGGTGCCTTGGTGGCATGGCGCCATGCTGCTTTGGTGTCATGGCGCCATGCTGCCACGGTGCCTCGGTGCCATGGTGCCACAGTGCCTTGGTTCCACGGCGCCATTGTGCCACGGTGCCTAGGCGCCATGGTGCTATGCTGCCACGGGGCCACGGTGCCTTGGTGCCATGGTGCCACGGTGCCTTGGTGCCTTGGTGCCACGGTGCCATGGTTCCATGGTGTCTTAGTGCCCTGGTGCCGCGGTGCCACGGTGCCACGGTGCCACGGTGCCATGGTGCCATGGTGTCACGGTGTGTTGGTGCCATGGTACCTGGGTGCCATGGTGCCTGGGTGCAATCTTGCCACGGTGCCATGGTGCCTATGTGCCATGGTGCCACGCCACCTTGGAGCCACGGTGCCTTGGTGCCAAGGTGCCAGGCCGCCTTGGTGCCACGGTGCCATGGTTCCTTGGTGCCTTGGTGCCCTGGTTCCATGGTTGCACGCCGACTTGGTGCCACGGTGCCTTGGTGCCATGGTGCCACGCCGCCTTGGTGCCACGGGGCCATGGCGCCACGGTGCCTTGGTGCCTTGCTGTCATGGTGCCCTGGTGCCCTGGTCCCTTGGTGCCCTGGTGCCATGGTGCCACGCCGCCTTGGTGCCATGGTGCCACGCCGCCTTGGTGCTACGGTGGCATGGCGCCACGGTGCCTTGGTGCCATCGTGCCCTGGTGCCATGGCGCCACAGTGCCAAGATGCCCTGGTGCCTTGGTGCCATGGTGCAGGCATTCAAGGCGAGCGCGACCGTCATTTGCAAGGAGCGTCGTATGGGGCAGATAGGAGTCGATGAAGGCCCCATGCCCACTGCTCTACCACATCCGAGTATCCCGACCGCCGCTCACGGACCTCGACATCGCACGACGAAGCGAGGGAGGAGTGGGACGCAAGGGCGGCCTTTCGATTCGCCCCACGCACGAAATGCGAGGGGCGAAAGGCGATCGATAAAACTTGATAATGCATGCAGCACAGGAAACCGACTTCGAGAAAGCCTACATTGCGCTTGCCCCACGACTGAGATGGCAGGCGGGTCAGGAAACCGACTTCGAGCAAGCCTATATTGCGCTCGCCTTGAAGTGCCTTCAACACCTCTACTCACGCACCGTGCGTGCAAATGCTCCGTCGATGCACGCCCAGCACCGGCCCCAACGACCAGCAATAGATGTCGTGCGCTGCTGCCCATGTGGATGTTGCAAGGATGAAGCAAGTCCCGCTTGACACGATAGCCCGCCCTTGGGGGGAGCAGAGGAGATGAAGGCACGCCGAGGCTCATGCACGGGCGCCGCCCACGCCGGCCGCCGGCGCTCGCCGCGGATTGGGGTCGGCCGCATGTGTGCAGCACCTGGAGCTTGCCCCGAGAGCAACATCCAGTACTCGCCACTCGCACGAAAGCACCACCTCGTCCGAAGTCTAGCGCCTGCAGCCCCGTCGTGGACGACGCCACCGATAACCGACACGAGCGTACAATGAAGCGCGACCGACGTTGCTACACGGGCATGGACGGCTCGCACAGACTAGCCAAGCATGCTGCCATGCGCCCACGCTGCACGTCGACATGGCTACTGAGCGCCTATGCCAACTACCGACAGTCGCCTTGAAGTGCCTTCAACAACTCTACCCCCCTTATATATGCTTAAAAAAAAACCCAAGTGACAGGAGTAGACATGATTTTGCCAGAGAATCATAACAGACATATGCGGAAGCGAACTGCACGTTTTGATGTGAGACGGAGCCCGTGCACTCAAAAAAAGGTCGCATAATTTGTAAATGATAATTTTCGTTGAAAAAATATTTTTTTTTACAAATATCATTTATTAAAGGTAAAAAAATATGTAAAAATAATCAAAAATAGAAAAAATACTTATAAAAATATGAAAAAATTAGGAAAATATTCTTAGCGCATGAACAAATCTTAAACCAACAATCGATTGCATATTTGTACGCATAACGTAATGATATAAAATATTTAAATTTAAGGATATTAAATAAAAATTTGAAAAAAAAGGCAACAGGACATTACGAAAACCGCCACGACATATAAGGTAGAATTGACATATACTTAAAATACAAAATTAGAGCGGATATGTAGAGAAATGAGTGTGCAACGGTGACGAGGATCGAGGAACGTCAGGAAAATATTAGGATGATCGAACGTAGGTTTACGCTCTTTTGATTTTGCCACGGTGCGTTGTGCCTTGGTGCCTTGGTGCCATGGTGCCATGGTGCCATGGTGCCACGGTGCCACGGCGCCACGGAGCCTGGGTGCCATGGTGCCACGATGCCTTGGTGCCACAGTGCCACGGCGCCTTGGTGGCATGGCGCCATGCTGCCTTGGTGTCATGGCGCTATGCTGCCACGGTGCCTCGGTGCCATGGTGCCACGGTGCCTTGGTGCCACGACGCCATTGTGCCACGGTGCCTTGGTGCCATGGTGCTATGCTGCCACGAGGCCACGGTGCCTTGGTGCCATGGTGCCACGGTGCCTTGGTGCCACGGTGCCATGGTTCCACGGTACCTTAGTGCACTGGTGCCGCGGTGCCACGGTGCCATGGTGTCATGGTGCCATGGTGCCGCGATGCGTTGGTGCCATGGTGCCGCGGTGCCATGGTGCCTGGGTGCCATAGTGCCACGGTGCCATGGTGCCACGGTGCCTTGTTGCCAAGGTGCCAGACCGCCTTTGTGCCACGGTGCCATGGTGCCTTGGTGCCCTGGTGCCATGGTTGCACGCAGACTTGGTGCCACGGTGCCTTGGTGCCATGGTACCACGCCGCCTTGGTGCCACGGTGCCATGGCGCCATGGTGCCTTGGTGCCTTGCTGTCCTGGTGCCCTGGTGCCCTGGTCCCTTGGTGCCCTGGTGCCATGGTGCCACGCCGCCTTGGTGCCATGGTGCCACGCCGCCTTGGTGCTACGGTGGCATGGCGCCACGGTGCCTTGGTGCCATGGTGCCCTGGTGCCCTGGTCCCTTGGTGCCCTGGTGCCATGGTGCCACGCCGCCTTGGTGCCATGGTGCCACGCCGCCTTGGTGCTACGGTGGCATGGCGCCACGGTGCCTTGGTGCCATGGTGCCCTGGTGCCATGGCGCCACAGTGCCAAGATGCCCTGGTGCCTTGGTGCCATGGTGCAGGCATTCAAGGCGACCGCGACCGTCATTTGCAAGGAGTGTCGTATGGGGAAAATAGGAGTCGATGAAGGTCCCATGCCCACTGCGTCTACCACATCCGAGTATCCCGACCGCCGCTCACGGACCTCGACATCGCACGACGAAGCGAGGGAGGAGTGGGATGCAAGGGCGGCCTTTCGATTCGCCCCACGCAGGAAATGCGAGGGGTGAAAGGCGATCGATAAAACTTAACAATGCATGCAGCACAGGAAACCGACTTCGAGGAAGCCTACATTGCGCTTGCCCCACGACTTAGATGGAAGGCGGATCAGGACGTCGCTGCTCGAGCAGGGATCCAACCTAACCACACGTGCAGAACACAACTCACGCGCCGTGCGTCCAAATGCTCCGTCGATGCACGCCCAGCACCGGCCTCAACGCCCAGCAATAGATGTCGTGCGTTGCTGCCCATGCAGACGTTGCAAGGCTGAAGCAAGTCCCTCTTGACACGATAGCCCGCCCTTGGGGGGAGCAGAGGAGATGAAGGCACGCCGAGGCTCATGCACGGGCGTCGCCCACGCCGGCCGTCGGCGCTCGCCGTGGATTGGGCTCGGCCGCATGCGTGCAGTGCCTGAAGCTTGCCCCGAGAGTAGCATCCAGTACTCGCCGCTCGCACGAAGGCACCGCCTCGTCCGAAGTCTAGCGCCAGCAGCCCCGTCGTGGACGACGCCACCGATAACCGACACTAGCGTACAATGAAGCGCGGCTGGCGTTGCTACACGGGCACAGACGGCTCGCACGGACTAGCCATGCATGCTGCCATGCGCCCACGCTGCACGCCGACATGGCCACTGAGCGCCTATGCCAACTACCGACAGTCGCCTTGAAGTGCCTTCAACACCTCTATTCACGCGTCGTGCGTCCAAATGCTCAGTCGATGCATGCCCAGCACCGGCCCCAACGCCCAACAATAGATGCCGTGCGCTGCTACCTATGCGGACGTTGCAAGGATGAAGCAAGTCCCGCTTGACACGATAGCCCGCCCTTTGGTGGAGCAGAGGAGATGAAGGCACGCCGAGGCTCATGCACGGGTGCCGCCCACGCTGGCCGCCGGCGCTCGCCGCGGATTGGTCTCGGCCGCATGCGTGCAGCGCCTGGAGCTTGCCCCAAGAGCAGCATCCAGTACTCGCCGCTCGCACGAAGGCACCGCCTCGTCCGAAGTCTAGCGCCAGCAGCCCCGTCGTGGACGATGCCACCGATAACCGACACTAGCGTACAATGAAGCGCGGCCGACGTTGCTACACGGGCACGGACGGCTTGCACGGACTAGCCATTCATGCTGCCATGCGCCCACGCTGCACGTCGACATGGCCACTGAGCGCCTATGCCAACTACCGACAGTCGCCTTGAAGTGCCTTCAACACCTCTACCCCCCTTATATATGCTTAAAAAAAAACCAAGTAACAGGAGTAGACATGATTTTGCCAGAGAATCATACCAGACATATGCGGAACCGAACTGCACGTTTTGATGTGAGATGGAGCCTGTACACTCAAAAAAAGGTCGCGTAATATGTAAATGATAATTTTCGTTGAAAAAATATTTTTTTCTACAAATATCATTAATTAAAATTGAAAAAATTTGTAAAAATAATCAAAAATAGAAAAAATATTTATAAAAATATGAAAAAATTAGAAAAATATTCTTAGCGCATGAACTAACCTTAAATCAACAATCGAGTGCATATTTGTACGCATAACGTAATGATATAAAATATTTAAATTTAAGGAAATTAAATAAAAATTTTAGAAAAATATAAAAAAAGTAACAACCCCAAAATATGCATATTAGAATGAAGTATCCTTAAACCAACAATTGAGTGCGTATTTGTACGAATGACGTATCGATATAAAATATTTAAATTTAAGGATATTAAATAAAAATTTGAAGAAAAGGCGATGGGACATTACGAAAACCGCCACGACATATGACGTAGAATTGACATATATTTAAAATACAAAATTAGAGCGGATATGTAAAGAAATGAGTGTACAACGGTGACGAGGATCGAGGAACGTCATGAATATATTAGGATGATCGAACGTAGGTTTACGCTCTTTTGATTTTGCCACGGTGCGTTGTGCCTTGGTGCCATGGTGCCTTGGTGCCATGGTGCCATAGTGCCTTGGTGCCATGGTGCCACGGTGCCACGGTGCCTGGGTGCCATGGTGCCACGATGCCTTGGTGCCACGGTGCCTTGGTGGCATGGCGCCATGCTGCTTTGGTGTCATGGCGCCATGCTGCCACGGTGCCTCGGTGCCATGGTGCCACGGTGCCTTGGTTCCACGGCGCCATTGTGCCACGGTGCCTAGGCGCCATGGTGCTATGCTGCCACGGGGCCACGGTGCCTTGGTGCCATGGTGCCACGGTGCCTTGGTGCCTTGGTGCCACGGTGCCATGGTTCCATGGTGTCTTAGTGCCCTGGTGCCGCGGTGCCACGGTGCCACGGTGCCACGGTGCCATGGTGCCATGGTGTCACGGTGTGTTGGTGCCATGGTACCTGGGTGCCATGGTGCCTGGGTGCAATCTTGCCACGGTGCCATGGTGCCTATGTGCCATGGTGCCACGCCACCTTGGAGCCACGGTGCCTTGGTGCCAAGGTGCCAGGCCGCCTTGGTGCCACGGTGCCATGGTTCCTTGGTGCCTTGGTGCCCTGGTTCCATGGTTGCACGCCGACTTGGTGCCACGGTGCCTTGGTGCCATGGTGCCACGCCGCCTTGGTGCCACGGGGCCATGGCGCCACGGTGCCTTGGTGCCTTGCTGTCATGGTGCCCTGGTGCCCTGGTCCCTTGGTGCCCTGGTGCCATGGTGCCACGCCGCCTTGGTGCCATGGTGCCACGCCGCCTTGGTGCTACGGTGGCATGGAGCCACGGTGCCTTGGTGCCATCGTGCCCTGGTGCCATGGCGCCACAGTGCCAAGATGCCCTGGTGCCTTGGTGCCATGGTGCAGGCATTCAAGGCGAGCGCGACCGTCATTTGCAAGGAGCGTCGTATGGGGCAGATAGGAGTCGATGAAGGCCCCATGCCCACTGCTCTACCACATCCGAGTATCCCGACCGCCGCTCACGGACCTCGACATCGCACGACGAAGCGAGGGAGGAGTGGGACGCAAGGGCGGCCTTTCGATTCGCCCCACGCACGAAATGCGAGGGGCGAAAGGCGATCGATAAAACTTGATAATGCATGCAGCACAGGAAACCGACTTCGAGAAAGCCTACATTGCGCTTGCCCCACGACTGAGATGGCAGGCGGGTCAGGAAACCGACTTCGAGCAAGCCTATATTGCGCTCGCCTTGAAGTGCCTTCAACACCTCTACTCACGCACCGTGCGTGCAAATGCTCCGTCGATGCACGCCCAGCACCGGCCCCAACGACCAGCAATAGATGTCGTGCGCTGCTGCCCATGTGGATGTTGCAAGGATGAAGCAAGTCCCGCTTGACACGATAGCCCGCCCTTGGGGGGAGCAGAGGAGATGAAGGCACGCCGAGGCTCATGCACGGGCGCCGCCCACGCCGGCCGCCGGCGCTCGCCGCGGATTGGGGTCGGCCGCATGTGTGCAGCACCTGGAGCTTGCCCCGAGAGCAACATCCAGTACTCGCCACTCGCACGAAAGCACCACCTCGTCCGAAGTCTAGCGCCTGCAGCCCCGTCGTGGACGACGCCACCGATAACCGACACGAGCGTACAATGAAGCGCGACCGACGTTGCTACACGGGCATGGACGGCTCGCACAGACTAGCCAAGCATGCTGCCATGCGCCCACGCTGCACGTCGACATGGCTACTGAGCGCCTATGCCAACTACCGACAGTCGCCTTGAAGTGCCTTCAACAACTCTACCCCCCTTATATATGCTTAAAAAAAAACCCAAGTGACAGGAGTAGACATGATTTTGCCAGAGAATCATAACAGACATATGCGGAAGCGAACTGCACGTTTTGATGTGAGACGGAGCCCGTGCACTCAAAAAAAGGTCGCATAATTTGTAAATGATAATTTTCGTTGAAAAAATATTTTTTTTTACAAATATCATTTATTAAAGGTAAAAAAATATGTAAAAATAATCAAAAATAGAAAAAATACTTATAAAAATATGAAAAAATTAGGAAAATATTCTTAGCGCATGAACAAATCTTAAACCAACAATCGATTGCATATTTGTACGCATAACGTAATGATATAAAATATTTAAATTTAAGGATATTAAATAAAAATTTGAAAAAAAAGGCAACAGGACATTACGAAAACCGCCACGACATATAAGGTAGAATTGACATATACTTAAAATACAAAATTAGAGCGGATATGTAGAGAAATGAGTGTGCAACGGTGACGAGGATCGAGGAACGTCAGGAAAATATTAGGATGATCGAACGTAGGTTTACGCTCTTTTGATTTTGCCACGGTGCGTTGTGCCTTGGTGCCTTGGTGCCATGGTGCCATGGTGCCATGGTGCCACGGTGCCACGGCGCCACGGAGCCTGGGTGCCATGGTGCCACGATGCCTTGGTGCCACAGTGCCACGGCGCCTTGGTGGCATGGCGCCATGCTGCCTTGGTGTCATGGCGCTATGCTGCCACGGTGCCTCGGTGCCATGGTGCCACGGTGCCTTGGTGCCACGACGCCATTGTGCCACGGTGCCTTGGTGCCATGGTGCTATGCTGCCACGAGGCCACGGTGCCTTGGTGCCATGGTGCCACGGTGCCTTGGTGCCACGGTGCCATGGTTCCACGGTACCTTAGTGCACTGGTGCCGCGGTGCCACGGTGCCATGGTGTCATGGTGCCATGGTGCCGCGATGCGTTGGTGCCATGGTGCCGCGGTGCCATGGTGCCTGGGTGCCATAGTGCCACGGTGCCATGGTGCCACGGTGCCTTGTTGCCAAGGTGCCAGACCGCCTTTGTGCCACGGTGCCATGGTGCCTTGGTGCCCTGGTGCCATGGTTGCACGCAGACTTGGTGCCACGGTGCCTTGGTGCCATGGTACCACGCCGCCTTGGTGCCACGGTGCCATGGCGCCATGGTGCCTTGGTGCCTTGCTGTCCTGGTGCCCTGGTGCCCTGGTCCCTTGGTGCCCTGGTGCCATGGTGCCACGCCGCCTTGGTGCCATGGTGCCACGCCGCCTTGGTGCTACGGTGGCATGGCGCCACGGTGCCTTGGTGCCATGGTGCCCTGGTGCCCTGGTCCCTTGGTGCCCTGGTGCCATGGTGCCACGCCGCCTTGGTGCCATGGTGCCACGCCGCCTTGGTGCTACGGTGGCATGGCGCCACGGTGCCTTGGTGCCATGGTGCCCTGGTGCCATGGCGCCACAGTGCCAAGATGCCCTGGTGCCTTGGTGCCATGGTGCAGGCATTCAAGGCGACCGCGACCGTCATTTGCAAGGAGTGTCGTATGGGGAAAATAGGAGTCGATGAAGGTCCCATGCCCACTGCGTCTACCACATCCGAGTATCCCGACCGCCGCTCACGGACCTCGACATCGCACGACGAAGCGAGGGAGGAGTGGGATGCAAGGGCGGCCTTTCGATTCCCCCCACGCAGGAAATGCGAGGGGTGAAAGGCGATCGATAAAACTTAACAATGCATGCAGCACAGGAAACCGACTTCGAGGAAGCCTACATTGCGCTTGCCCCATGACTTAGATGGAAGGCGGATCAGGACGTCGCTGCTCGAGCAGGGATCCAACCTAACCACACGTGCAGAACACAACTCACGCGCCGTGCGTCCAAATGCTCCGTCGATGCACGCCCAGCACCAGCCCCAACGCCCAGCAATAGATGTCGTGCGCTGCTGCCAATGCGGATATTGCAAGGCTGAAGCAAGTCCCGCTTGACATGATAGCCCGCCCTTGGGGGGAGCAGAGGAGATGAAGGCATGCCGAGGCTCATGCACGGGCTCCGCCCACGCCGGCCGCCGGCGCTCGCCGCGGATTGGGCTCGGCCGCATGCGTTCAGCGCCTGGAGCTTGCCCCGAGAGCAGCATCCAGTACTCGCCGCTCGCACAAAGGCACCGCCTCGTCCGAAGTCTAGCGCCAGCAGCCCCGTCGTGGACGACGCCACCGATAACCGACACGAGCGTACAATGAAGCGCGGCCGACGTTGCTACACGGGCATGGACGCCTTGCGCGGACTAGCCATGCATGCTGCCATGCACGCACGTTGCGCGCCGACATGTCCACTGAGCGCCTATGCCAACTACCGACAGTCGCCTTGAAGTGCCTTCAACACCTCTACCCCCCTTATATATGCTTAAAAAAAAAACTCAAGTGACACGAGTAGACATGATTTTGCCAGAGAATCATACCAGACATATGCGGACCCGAATTGCACGTTTTGATGTGAGACAGAGCCTGTGCACTCACAAAAAGGTCGCGTAATTTGTAAATGATAATTTTCGTTGAGAAAATATTTTTTTTTACAAATATCATTTATTAAAATTGAAAAAATATGTAAAAATAAATCAAAAATAGAAAAAATATTTATAAAAATATGAAAAAATTAGGAAAATATTCTTAGTGCATGAACTGACCTTAAAACAACAATCGAGTGCATATTTGTACGTATAATGTAACGATATAAAATATTTAAATTTAAGGATATTAAATAAAAATTTAAAAGAAATAAAAAAATAAATAACCACCCCAAAATATGCATGTTAGAATGAAGTAGCCTTAAACCAACAATTGAGTGTGTATTTGTACGAATGACGTAACGATATAAAATATTTAAATTTAAGGATATTAAATAAAAATTTGAAAAAAAGGCGACGGGACATTACGAAAACTACCACGACATATGAGGTTGAAATTGACATATATTTAAAATACAAAATTAGAGCGGATATGTAGAGAAATGAGTGTGCAACAGTGACGAGGATCGAGGAGCGTCAGGAAAATATTAGGATGATCGAACGTAGGTTTACGCTCTTTTGATTTTGCCACGGTGCGTTGTGCCTTGGTGCCTTGGTGCCATGGTGCCATGGTGCCTTGGTGCCACGGTGCCACGGCGCCACGGTGCCTGGGTGCCATGGTGCCACGATGCCTTGGTGCCACGGCGCCTTGGTGGCATGGAGCCATGCTGCCTTGGTGTCATGGCGCCATGCTGCCACGGTGCCTCGATGCCACGGTGCCAAGGTGCCATGGTGCCTTGGTGCCATGGCGCCATTGTGCCACGGTGCCTTGGTGCCATGGTGCTATGCTGCCACGGGGCTACGGTGCCTTGGTGCCATGGTGCCACGGTGCCTTGGTGCCACGGTGCCATGGTTCCATGGTGCCTAAGTGCCCTGGTGTCGCGGTGCCACGGTGCCACAGTGCCATGGTGCCATGGTGTCATGGTGCCTTGGTGCCGCGATGCGTTGGTGCCATGGTGCCGCGGTGCCATGGTGCCTGGGTGCCATGGTGCCACGGTGCCTTGGTGCCAAGGTGCCAGGCCGCCTTGTTGCTATGGTGCCATGGTGCCTTGGTGCCCTGGTGCCATGTTTGCATGCCGACTTGGTGCCACGGTGCCTTGGTGCCATGGTACCACGCCGCCTTAGTGCCACGGTGCCATGGCGCCACGGTGCCTTGGTGCCTTGCTGTCATGGTGCCCTGGTGCCCTGGTGCCTTGGTGCCCTGGTGCCATGGTGCCACGCCGCCTTTGTGCCATGGTGCTACGGTGGCATGGCGCCACGGTGCCTTGGTGCGATGGTGCCCTGGTGCCATGGCGCCACGGTGCCAAGCTGCCCTGGTGCCTTGGTGCCATGGTGCAGGGATTCAAGGAGAGCGCGATCGTCATTTGCAAGGAGCGTCGTACGGGGCAGATAGGAGTCGATGAAGGCCCCATGCCCACTGCGTCTACCGCATCCGAGTATCCCGACCACCGCTCACGGACCACGACATCGCACGATGAAGCGAGGTAGGCGTGGGACGCAAGGGCAGCCTATCGATTCGCCCCGCGCACGAAATGCGAGGGGCGAAAGGCGATCGATAAAACTTGATAATGCATGCACCACAGGAAACCGACTTCGAGCAAGCCTACATTGCGCTTGCCCCGCGACTGAGATGGCAGGCAGTTCAGGACGTCGCTGCTCGAGCAGGGATCCAACCTAACCGCACGTGCCGAAACAACTCATGCACCGTACGTCCAAATGCTACATCGATGCACGCCCAGCACCGGCCCCAACGCCCAGCAATAGATGCCGTGCGCTGCTGCCAATGCGGATGTTGCAAGGCTGAAGCAAGTCCTGCTTGACATGATAGCCCGCCCTTGGTGGGAGCAGAGGAGATGAAGGCATGCCGAGGCTCATGCACGGGCGCCGCCCACGCCGGCCGCCGGCGCTCGCCGCGAATTGGGCTCGGCCGCATGCGTGCAGTGCCTGGAGCTTGCCCCGAGAGCAGCATCCAGTACTCACCGCTCGCATGAAGGCACCTCCTCGTCCGAAGTCTAGCGCCAGCAGCCCCGTCGTGGACGACGCCACCGATAACCGACACGGGCGTACAATGAAGCGCGACCGACGTTGCTACACGGGCACGGACGCCTCGCACGGACTAGCCATGCATGCTGCCATGCGCCCACGCTGCACGCCGACATGTCCACTGAGCGCCTATGCCAACTACCTACAGTCGCCTTGAAGTTCCTTCAACACCTCTACCCCCCTTATATATGCTAAAAAAAAAACCCAAGTGACAGGAGTAGACATGATTTTGCAGAGAATCATACCAGACATATGCGGACTCGAATTACACGTTTTGATGTGAGACAGAGCCTGTGCACTCACAAAAAGGTCGCGTAATTTGTAAATGTTAATTTTCGTTGAGAAAATATTTTTTTTAACAAATATCATTTATTAAAACTGAAAAAATATGTAAAAATAAATCAAAAATAGAAAAAATATTTATAAAAAAATGAAAAAATAAGGAAAA
>CM061559.1:14922934-14930434 GCA_030864225.1 Capsicum baccatum var. pendulum
ATAGCCCGCCCTTGGGGGGAGCAGAGGAGATGAAGGCACGCCGAGGCTCATGCACGGGCGTCGCCCACGCCGGCCGTCGGCGCTCGCCGTGGATTGGGCTCGGCCGCATGCGTGCAGTGCCTGAAGCTTGCCCCGAGAGTAGCATCCAGTACTCGCCGCTCGCACGAAGGCACCGCCTCGTCCGAAGTCTAGCGCCAGCAGCCCCGTCGTGGACGACGCCACCGATAACCGACACTAGCGTACAATGAAGCGCGGCTGGCGTTGCTACACGGGCACAGACGGCTCGCACGGACTAGCCATGCATGCTGCCATGCGCCCACGCTGCACGCCGACATGGCCACTGAGCGCCTATGCCAACTACCGACAGTCGCCTTGAAGTGCCTTCAACACCTCTATTCACGCGTCGTGCGTCCAAATGCTCAGTCGATGCATGCCCAGCACCGGCCCCAACGCCCAACAATAGATGCCGTGCGCTGCTACCTATGCGGACGTTGCAAGGATGAAGCAAGTCCCGCTTGACACGATAGCCCGCCCTTTGGTGGAGCAGAGGAGATGAAGGCACGCCGAGGCTCATGCACGGGTGCCGCCCACGCTGGCCGCCGGCGCTCGCCGCGGATTGGTCTCGGCCGCATGCGTGCAGCGCCTGGAGCTTGCCCCAAGAGCAGCATCCAGTACTCGCCGCTCGCACGAAGGCACCGCCTCGTCCGAAGTCTAGCGCCAGCAGCCCCGTCGTGGACGATGCCACCGATAACCGACACTAGCGTACAATGAAGCGCGGCCGACGTTGCTACACGGGCACGGACGGCTTGCACGGACTAGCCATTCATGCTGCCATGCGCCCACGCTGCACGTCGACATGGCCACTGAGCGCCTATGCCAACTACCGACAGTCGCCTTGAAGTGCCTTCAACACCTCTACCCCCCTTATATATGCTTAAAAAAAAACCAAGTAACAGGAGTAGACATGATTTTGCCAGAGAATCATACCAGACATATGCGGAACCGAACTGCACGTTTTGATGTGAGATGGAGCCTGTACACTCAAAAAAAGGTCGCGTAATATGTAAATGATAATTTTCGTTGAAAAAATATTTTTTTCTACAAATATCATTAATTAAAATTGAAAAAATTTGTAAAAATAATCAAAAATAGAAAAAATATTTATAAAAATATGAAAAAATTAGAAAAATATTCTTAGCGCATGAACTAACCTTAAATCAACAATCGAGTGCATATTTGTACGCATAACGTAATGATATAAAATATTTAAATTTAAGGAAATTAAATAAAAATTTTAGAAAAATATAAAAAAAGTAACAACCCCAAAATATGCATATTAGAATGAAGTATCCTTAAACCAACAATTGAGTGCGTATTTGTACGAATGACGTATCGATATAAAATATTTAAATTTAAGGATATTAAATAAAAATTTGAAGAAAAGGCGATGGGACATTACGAAAACCGCCACGACATATGACGTAGAATTGACATATATTTAAAATACAAAATTAGAGCGGATATGTAAAGAAATGAGTGTACAACGGTGACGAGGATCGAGGAACGTCATGAATATATTAGGATGATCGAACGTAGGTTTACGCTCTTTTGATTTTGCCACGGTGCGTTGTGCCTTGGTGCCATGGTGCCTTGGTGCCATGGTGCCATAGTGCCTTGGTGCCATGGTGCCACGGTGCCACGGTGCCTGGGTGCCATGGTGCCACGATGCCTTGGTGCCACGGTGCCTTGGTGGCATGGCGCCATGCTGCTTTGGTGTCATGGCGCCATGCTGCCACGGTGCCTCGGTGCCATGGTGCCACGGTGCCTTGGTTCCACGGCGCCATTGTGCCACGGTGCCTAGGCGCCATGGTGCTATGCTGCCACGGGGCCACGGTGCCTTGGTGCCATGGTGCCACGGTGCCTTGGTGCCTTGGTGCCACGGTGCCATGGTTCCATGGTGTCTTAGTGCCCTGGTGCCGCGGTGCCACGGTGCCACGGTGCCACGGTGCCATGGTGCCATGGTGTCACGGTGTGTTGGTGCCATGGTACCTGGGTGCCATGGTGCCTGGGTGCAATCTTGCCACGGTGCCATGGTGCCTATGTGCCATGGTGCCACGCCACCTTGGAGCCACGGTGCCTTGGTGCCAAGGTGCCAGGCCGCCTTGGTGCCACGGTGCCATGGTTCCTTGGTGCCTTGGTGCCCTGGTTCCATGGTTGCACGCCGACTTGGTGCCACGGTGCCTTGGTGCCATGGTGCCACGCCGCCTTGGTGCCACGGGGCCATGGCGCCACGGTGCCTTGGTGCCTTGCTGTCATGGTGCCCTGGTGCCCTGGTCCCTTGGTGCCCTGGTGCCATGGTGCCACGCCGCCTTGGTGCCATGGTGCCACGCCGCCTTGGTGCTACGGTGGCATGGAGCCACGGTGCCTTGGTGCCATCGTGCCCTGGTGCCATGGCGCCACAGTGCCAAGATGCCCTGGTGCCTTGGTGCCATGGTGCAGGCATTCAAGGCGAGCGCGACCGTCATTTGCAAGGAGCGTCGTATGGGGCAGATAGGAGTCGATGAAGGCCCCATGCCCACTGCTCTACCACATCCGAGTATCCCGACCGCCGCTCACGGACCTCGACATCGCACGACGAAGCGAGGGAGGAGTGGGACGCAAGGGCGGCCTTTCGATTCGCCCCACGCACGAAATGCGAGGGGCGAAAGGCGATCGATAAAACTTGATAATGCATGCAGCACAGGAAACCGACTTCGAGAAAGCCTACATTGCGCTTGCCCCACGACTGAGATGGCAGGCGGGTCAGGAAACCGACTTCGAGCAAGCCTATATTGCGCTCGCCTTGAAGTGCCTTCAACACCTCTACTCACGCACCGTGCGTGCAAATGCTCCGTCGATGCACGCCCAGCACCGGCCCCAACGACCAGCAATAGATGTCGTGCGCTGCTGCCCATGTGGATGTTGCAAGGATGAAGCAAGTCCCGCTTGACACGATAGCCCGCCCTTGGGGGGAGCAGAGGAGATGAAGGCACGCCGAGGCTCATGCACGGGCGCCGCCCACGCCGGCCGCCGGCGCTCGCCGCGGATTGGGGTCGGCCGCATGTGTGCAGCACCTGGAGCTTGCCCCGAGAGCAACATCCAGTACTCGCCACTCGCACGAAAGCACCACCTCGTCCGAAGTCTAGCGCCTGCAGCCCCGTCGTGGACGACGCCACCGATAACCGACACGAGCGTACAATGAAGCGCGACCGACGTTGCTACACGGGCATGGACGGCTCGCACAGACTAGCCAAGCATGCTGCCATGCGCCCACGCTGCACGTCGACATGGCTACTGAGCGCCTATGCCAACTACCGACAGTCGCCTTGAAGTGCCTTCAACAACTCTACCCCCCTTATATATGCTTAAAAAAAAACCCAAGTGACAGGAGTAGACATGATTTTGCCAGAGAATCATAACAGACATATGCGGAAGCGAACTGCACGTTTTGATGTGAGACGGAGCCCGTGCACTCAAAAAAAGGTCGCATAATTTGTAAATGATAATTTTCGTTGAAAAAATATTTTTTTTTACAAATATCATTTATTAAAGGTAAAAAAATATGTAAAAATAATCAAAAATAGAAAAAATACTTATAAAAATATGAAAAAATTAGGAAAATATTCTTAGCGCATGAACAAATCTTAAACCAACAATCGATTGCATATTTGTACGCATAACGTAATGATATAAAATATTTAAATTTAAGGATATTAAATAAAAATTTGAAAAAAAAGGCAACAGGACATTACGAAAACCGCCACGACATATAAGGTAGAATTGACATATACTTAAAATACAAAATTAGAGCGGATATGTAGAGAAATGAGTGTGCAACGGTGACGAGGATCGAGGAACGTCAGGAAAATATTAGGATGATCGAACGTAGGTTTACGCTCTTTTGATTTTGCCACGGTGCGTTGTGCCTTGGTGCCTTGGTGCCATGGTGCCATGGTGCCATGGTGCCACGGTGCCACGGCGCCACGGAGCCTGGGTGCCATGGTGCCACGATGCCTTGGTGCCACAGTGCCACGGCGCCTTGGTGGCATGGCGCCATGCTGCCTTGGTGTCATGGCGCTATGCTGCCACGGTGCCTCGGTGCCATGGTGCCACGGTGCCTTGGTGCCACGACGCCATTGTGCCACGGTGCCTTGGTGCCATGGTGCTATGCTGCCACGAGGCCACGGTGCCTTGGTGCCATGGTGCCACGGTGCCTTGGTGCCACGGTGCCATGGTTCCACGGTACCTTAGTGCACTGGTGCCGCGGTGCCACGGTGCCATGGTGTCATGGTGCCATGGTGCCGCGATGCGTTGGTGCCATGGTGCCGCGGTGCCATGGTGCCTGGGTGCCATAGTGCCACGGTGCCATGGTGCCACGGTGCCTTGTTGCCAAGGTGCCAGACCGCCTTTGTGCCACGGTGCCATGGTGCCTTGGTGCCCTGGTGCCATGGTTGCACGCAGACTTGGTGCCACGGTGCCTTGGTGCCATGGTACCACGCCGCCTTGGTGCCACGGTGCCATGGCGCCATGGTGCCTTGGTGCCTTGCTGTCCTGGTGCCCTGGTGCCCTGGTCCCTTGGTGCCCTGGTGCCATGGTGCCACGCCGCCTTGGTGCCATGGTGCCACGCCGCCTTGGTGCTACGGTGGCATGGCGCCACGGTGCCTTGGTGCCATGGTGCCCTGGTGCCCTGGTCCCTTGGTGCCCTGGTGCCATGGTGCCACGCCGCCTTGGTGCCATGGTGCCACGCCGCCTTGGTGCTACGGTGGCATGGCGCCACGGTGCCTTGGTGCCATGGTGCCCTGGTGCCATGGCGCCACAGTGCCAAGATGCCCTGGTGCCTTGGTGCCATGGTGCAGGCATTCAAGGCGACCGCGACCGTCATTTGCAAGGAGTGTCGTATGGGGAAAATAGGAGTCGATGAAGGTCCCATGCCCACTGCGTCTACCACATCCGAGTATCCCGACCGCCGCTCACGGACCTCGACATCGCACGACGAAGCGAGGGAGGAGTGGGATGCAAGGGCGGCCTTTCGATTCCCCCCACGCAGGAAATGCGAGGGGTGAAAGGCGATCGATAAAACTTAACAATGCATGCAGCACAGGAAACCGACTTCGAGGAAGCCTACATTGCGCTTGCCCCATGACTTAGATGGAAGGCGGATCAGGACGTCGCTGCTCGAGCAGGGATCCAACCTAACCACACGTGCAGAACACAACTCACGCGCCGTGCGTCCAAATGCTCCGTCGATGCACGCCCAGCACCAGCCCCAACGCCCAGCAATAGATGTCGTGCGCTGCTGCCAATGCGGATATTGCAAGGCTGAAGCAAGTCCCGCTTGACATGATAGCCCGCCCTTGGGGGGAGCAGAGGAGATGAAGGCATGCCGAGGCTCATGCACGGGCTCCGCCCACGCCGGCCGCCGGCGCTCGCCGCGGATTGGGCTCGGCCGCATGCGTTCAGCGCCTGGAGCTTGCCCCGAGAGCAGCATCCAGTACTCGCCGCTCGCACAAAGGCACCGCCTCGTCCGAAGTCTAGCGCCAGCAGCCCCGTCGTGGACGACGCCACCGATAACCGACACGAGCGTACAATGAAGCGCGGCCGACGTTGCTACACGGGCATGGACGCCTTGCGCGGACTAGCCATGCATGCTGCCATGCACGCACGTTGCGCGCCGACATGTCCACTGAGCGCCTATGCCAACTACCGACAGTCGCCTTGAAGTGCCTTCAACACCTCTACCCCCCTTATATATGCTTAAAAAAAAACTCAAGTGACACGAGTAGACATGATTTTGCCAGAGAATCATACCAGACATATGCGGACCCGAATTGCACGTTTTGATGTGAGACAGAGCCTGTGCACTCACAAAAAGGTCGCGTAATTTGTAAATGATAATTTTCGTTGAGAAAATATTTTTTTTTACAAATATCATTTATTAAAATTGAAAAAATATGTAAAAATAAATCAAAAATAGAAAAAATATTTATAAAAATATGAAAAAATTAGGAAAATATTCTTAGTGCATGAACTGACCTTAAAACAACAATCGAGTGCATATTTGTACGTATAATGTAACGATATAAAATATTTAAATTTAAGGATATTAAATAAAAATTTAAAAGAAATAAAAAAATAAATAACCACCCCAAAATATGCATGTTAGAATGAAGTAGCCTTAAACCAACAATTGAGTGTGTATTTGTACGAATGACGTAACGATATAAAATATTTAAATTTAAGGATATTAAATAAAAATTTGAAAAAAAGGCGACGGGACATTACGAAAACTACCACGACATATGAGGTTGAAATTGACATATATTTAAAATACAAAATTAGAGCGGATATGTAGAGAAATGAGTGTGCAACAGTGACGAGGATCGAGGAGCGTCAGGAAAATATTAGGATGATCGAACGTAGGTTTACGCTCTTTTGATTTTGCCACGGTGCGTTGTGCCTTGGTGCCTTGGTGCCATGGTGCCATGGTGCCTTGGTGCCACGGTGCCACGGCGCCACGGTGCCTGGGTGCCATGGTGCCACGATGCCTTGGTGCCACGGCGCCTTGGTGGCATGGAGCCATGCTGCCTTGGTGTCATGGCGCCATGCTGCCACGGTGCCTCGATGCCACGGTGCCAAGGTGCCATGGTGCCTTGGTGCCATGGCGCCATTGTGCCACGGTGCCTTGGTGCCATGGTGCTATGCTGCCACGGGGCTACGGTGCCTTGGTGCCATGGTGCCACGGTGCCTTGGTGCCACGGTGCCATGGTTCCATGGTGCCTAAGTGCCCTGGTGTCGCGGTGCCACGGTGCCACAGTGCCATGGTGCCATGGTGTCATGGTGCCTTGGTGCCGCGATGCGTTGGTGCCATGGTGCCGCGGTGCCATGGTGCCTGGGTGCCATGGTGCCACGGTGCCTTGGTGCCAAGGTGCCAGGCCGCCTTGTTGCTATGGTGCCATGGTGCCTTGGTGCCCTGGTGCCATGTTTGCATGCCGACTTGGTGCCACGGTGCCTTGGTGCCATGGTACCACGCCGCCTTAGTGCCACGGTGCCATGGCGCCACGGTGCCTTGGTGCCTTGCTGTCATGGTGCCCTGGTGCCCTGGTGCCTTGGTGCCCTGGTGCCATGGTGCCACGCCGCCTTTGTGCCATGGTGCTACGGTGGCATGGCGCCACGGTGCCTTGGTGCGATGGTGCCCTGGTGCCATGGCGCCACGGTGCCAAGCTGCCCTGGTGCCTTGGTGCCATGGTGCAGGGATTCAAGGAGAGCGCGATCGTCATTTGCAAGGAGCGTCGTACGGGGCAGATAGGAGTCGATGAAGGCCCCATGCCCACTGCGTCTACCGCATCCGAGTATCCCGACCACCGCTCACGGACCACGACATCGCACGATGAAGCGAGGTAGGCGTGGGACGCAAGGGCAGCCTATCGATTCGCCCCGCGCACGAAATGCGAGGGGCGAAAG
>CM061559.1:14935434-14942934 GCA_030864225.1 Capsicum baccatum var. pendulum
CAGCAGCGAGCGCGAGGCGCACGGGATGCCAGTATCCGCGCCGCGACAACAGCGCGCCTCATGATTGAGGCGCGATGCGGGGGGCGACGCGATGCGTGACGCCCAGGCAGACGTGCCCTCGGCCAAATGGCTTCGGGCGCAACTTGCGGTCAAAGACTCGATGGTTAACGGGATTCTGCAATTCACACTAAGTATCGCATTTTGCTACGTTCTTCATCGATGCGAGAGCCGAGATATCCGTTGCCGAGAGTCTTTTTCATTTACAGAAGAAGCACAGGTCCCCCCGACGCACGCCGCGGACGGGGCGCGAGGGGCAGGCTATCGATTCAAGTATTCCTTGGCGCTTTCTGCGTCGGGGTTCGTTGGTCGCCCGCCGCGCACGCTGGGCGCGCGCTCCGGGGACGGGGGAGGCACTCGTGCGAGGTGCCGGAGCACCCCGCCCGCGCGGACTCCTCAGTTGTTAAACACGTTCGTGGGGTCGTTCTGCTGTGCAGGTTTCGACAATGATCCTTCCACAGGTTCACCTACGGAAACCTTGTTACGACTTGTCCTTCCTCTAAATGATAAGGTTCAATGGACTTCTCGCGATGTCACGGGCAGCAAACCGCCCACGTCGCTGCAATCCGAACATTTCATCGGATCATTCAATCGGTAGGAGTGACGGGCGGTGTGTACAAATGGCAGGGACGTAGTAAACGCGAGCTGAAGAATCGCGCTTACTAGGAATTCCTCGTTGAAGACCAACAATTGCAATGATCTATCCCCATCATAATGAAATTTCAAAGATTACCCGGGCCTGTCGGCCAAGGCTTTAAACTCGTCGAATACATCAGTGTAGCGTGCGTGCAGCCCAGAACATCTAAGGGCATCACAGACCTGTTATTGCCTCAAACTTCCGCGGCCTAAAAGTCCGTAGTCCCTCTAAGAAGCTGGCCGCGAAGGGATACCTCCGCATAGCTAGTTAGCAGGCTGAGGTCTCATTCGTTAACAGAATTAACCAGACAAATCGCTTCACCAACTAAGAACGGCAATGCACCACCGCCCATAGAATCAAGAAACAGCTCTCAGTCTGTCAATCCTTACTATGTCTGAACCTGGTAAGTTTCCCCGTGTTGAGTCAAATTAAGCCGCAGGATCCACTCATGCTAGTGCCCTTCCGTCTATTCCTTTAAGTTTCAGCCTTGCGACCACACTCCCCCCGGAGCCCAAAAACTTTGATTTCTCATAAGGTGCCGGCGGAGTCCTAAAAGCAACATCTTGACAAAGACACCACCATGGCCGGCCATTCGCAGTTTAACAGTCTGAATTTGTTCATACTTACACATGCATGGCTTAATCATTGAGACAAGCATATGACTACTGGAAGGATCAACCAGGTAGCATTTCTCATTGACGCCGGCGTCGCATGAGCCCGGCCTGCCCTCGAGGGCGCAGACAGATTCAAGGCGACCACTACCGTCGTTTGCAAGGAGCGTCGTATGGGGCAGATAGGAGACAATGAAGGCCCCATGCCCACTGCGTCTACCACATCTAAGAATCCGGGCCGCCGCTCGCGGACCACGATATCGCACGATGAAGCGAGGGAGGCGTGGGACGCGAGGGCGGTCTTTCGATTCACCCCGCGCACGAAATACGAGAGGTGAAAGGCGATCGATAAAACTTGATAATGCATGCAGCACAGGAAACCGACTTGGAGCAAGCCTATATTGCGCTTACCCCGCGACTGAGATGGCAGGGGGGTCAGGACGTCGCTGCTCGAGCAGGGATGCAACCTAATAGCACATGCCGAACACAACTCATGCATCATGCGTCCAAAAGCTCCGTCGATGCACGCCCAGCACCAACCCCAACGCCCAGCAATAGATGTTGTGCGCTGCTGCCCATGCGGACGTTGCAAGTCTGAAGCAAGTCCCGCTTGACATGATAGCCCGCCCTTGGGGGGAGCAGAGGAGATGAAGGCACGTTGAGGCTCATGCACGGGCGCCGTCCACGCCGGCCGCTGGCACTCGTCGCGGATTGTGATCGGCCGCATGTATGCAGCGCCTGAAGCTTGCCCCGAGAGCAGCATCTAGTACTCACCGCTTGCACGAAGGCACCGCCTCATCCGAAGTCTAGCGCCAGCAGCCCCGTCGTGGACGACGCCACCGATAACCGACACTAGCGTACAATGAAGCGCTGCCGGCGTTGCTACACGGGCACGGACGGCTCGCACGGACTAGCCATGCATGCTGCCATGCGCCCACGCTGCACGCCGAGATGTCCACTGAGCGCCTATGCCAACTACCTACAGTCGCCTTGAAGTGCCTTCAACACCTCAACCCCCCTTATATATGCTAAAAAAAAAACCCAAGTGACAGGAGTAGACATGATTTAGCCAGAGAATCATACCAGACATAGCGGACCCGAATTGCACGTTTTGATGTGAGACGGAGCCTGGGCACTCAAAAAAAGGTCGCGTAATTTGTAAATGATAATTTTCGTTGAAAAAATATTTTTTTTTACAAATATCATTTATTAAAATTGAAAAAATATGTAAAAATAAATCAAAAATAGAAAAAATATTTATAAAAATATGAAAAAATTAGGAAAATATTCTTAGCGCATGAACCAACCTTAAACCAACAATCGAGTGCATATTTGTATGCATAACGTAACGATATTAAATATTTAAATTTAAGGAAATTAACTAAAAATTTTAGAAAAATATAAAAATAAGTAACAACCCTAAAATATGCATATTAGAATGAAGTAGCCTTAAACCAACAATTGAGTACGTATTTGTACGAATGACGTAACGATATAAAATATTTAAATTAAAGGATATTAAATAAAAATTTGAAAAAAAGGCGACGGGACATTACGAAAACCGCCATGACATATGTGGTAGAATTGACATATATTTAAAATACAAAATTAGAGCGGATATGTAGAGAAATGAGTGTGCAACGGTGACGAGGATCGAGGAACGTCAGGAAAATATTAGGATGATCAAACGTAAGTTTACGCTCTTTTGATTTTGCCACGGTGCGTTGTGCCTTGGTGCCATGGTGCCTTGGTGCCATGGTGCCATGGTGCCTTGGTGCCACGGTGCCACGGCGCCACGGTGCCTGGGTGCCATGGTGCCACGATGCCTTGGTGCCACGGCGCCACGGCGCCTTGGTGGCATGGCGCCATGCTGCCTTGGTGTCATGGCGCGATGCTGCCACGGTTCCTCGGTGCCATGGTGCCACGGTGCCTTGGTGCTACGGCGCCATTGTGCCACGGTGCCTTGGTGCCATGGTGCTATGCTGCCACGGTGCCTTGGTGCCATGGTGCCACGGTGCCTTGGTGCCATGGTGCCATGGTTCCATGGTGCCTTAGTGCCCTGGTGTCGCGGTGCCACGGTGCCACGGTGCCACAGTGCCACGGTGCCATGGTGTCACGGTGCCTTGGTGCCGCGATGCGTTGGTGCCATGGTGCCGCGGTGCCATGGTGCCTCGGTGCCATGGTGCTACGGTGCCATGGTGCCTGTGTGCCATGGTGCCACGCCAACATGGTGCCACAGTGCCTTGGTGCCAAGGTGCCAGGCCACCTTGGTGCCAAGGTGCCAGGCCACCTTGGTGCCACGGTGCCACGGTGCCATGGTGCCTTGGTGCCATGGTGCCTTGGTGCCCTGGTGCCTGTGTGCCATTGTGCCTGTGTGCCTTGGTGCAATGGTGACTTGGTGCCATGGTGCCTGTGTGCCATGGTGCCACGCTATCTTGGTGCCACGGAGCCTTGGTGCCAAGGTGCCAGGCCGCCTTGGTGCCACGGTGTCATGGTGCCTTGGTGCCCTGGTGCCATGGTTGCACGCCGACTTTGTGCCACGGTGCCTTGGTGCCATGGTGCCACGCCGCCTTGGTGCCACAGTGCCATGGCGCCACGGTACCTTGGTGCCTTGCTGTCATGGTGCCCTGGTGCCATGGTGCCACGCCGCCTTGGTGCCATGGTGCCACACCGCCTTGGTGCTACGGTGGCATGGAGCCACAGTGCCTTGGTGCCCTGGTGCCCTGGTGCCATGCCGCCACGGTGCCAAGCTGCCCTGCTGCCTTGGTGCCATGGTGTCATGGTGCAGGGATTCAAGGCGAGCTCGACAGTCATTTGCAAGGAGCGTCGTACGGGGCAGATAGGAGTCGATGAAGGCCCCATGCCCACTGCGTCTACCGCATCCGAGTATCCCGACCGCCGCTCACGGACCACGACATCGCGCGACGAAGCGAGGGAGGCGTGGGACGCAAGGGCGGCCTATCAATTCGCCCCGCGCACGAAATCCGAGGGGCGAAAGGCGATCGATCAAACTTAATAATGCATGCAGCACAGGAAACCGACTTGGAGCAAGCCTACATTGCGCTTGCCCCGCGATTGAGATGGAAGACGGGTCAGGACGTCGCTGCTCGAGCAGGGATCCAACCTAACCACACGTGCCAAACACAACTCACACGCCGTGCGTCCAAATGCTCCATCGATGCACGCCCAGCACCGACCCCAACGCCCAGCAATAGATGTCGTACGCTGCTGCCCATGCGGACATTGCAAGGCTGAAGCAAGTCCCGCTTGACACGATAGACCACCCTTAGGGGAGCAGAGGAGATGAAGGCATGCCCAGGATCATGCACGGGCACCGCTCACGCCGGCACCGCCTCGTTCGAAGTCTAGCGCCAGCAGCCCCGTCGTGGATGACGCCACCGATCAACGACACTAGCGTACAATGAAGCGCGGCCGGCGTTGCTACACGGGCACGGACGGCTCGCACGGACTAGCCATGCATGCTGCCATGCGCCAACGCTGCACGCCGACATGGCCACTGAGCGCCTATGCCAACTACCGACAGTCGCCTTGAAGTGCTTTCAACACCTCTACTCACGCGTCGTGCGTCCAAATGCTCCGTCGATGCATGCCCAGCACCGGCCCCAACGCCCAAAAATAGATGCCGTACGCTGCTGCCCATGCGGACGTTGTAAGGATGAAGCAAGTCCCTCTTGACACGATATCCCGCCCTTGGGGGGAGCAGAGGAGATGAAGGCACGCCGAGGCTCATGCAAGGGCGCCGCCCACGCCGTCCGCCGGCGCTCGCCGAGGATTGGGCTCGGCCGCATGCGTGCAGCGCCTGGAGCTTGCCCCGAGATAAGCATCCAGTACTCGTCGATCGCACGAAGGCACCGCCTCGTCCGAAGTCTAGCGCCAGCAGCCTCGTCGTGGACGACGCCACCAATAACCGACACTAGCGTACAATGAAGCGCGACCGACGTTGCTACACGGGCACAGACGGCTCGCATGGATTAGCCATGCATGCTGCCATGCGCCCACACGGCACGTCGACATGGCCACTGAGCGCCTATGCCAACTACCTACAGTCGCCTTGAAGTGCCTTCAACACCTCTACCCCCCTTATATAAGCTTAAAAAAACCAAGTGACAGGAGTAGACATGATTTTGCCAGAGAATCATACCAGACATTTGCGGAACCGAACTGCACGTTTTGATGTGTGACGGAGCCTGTGCAATCAAAAAAAGGTCGCGTAATTTGTAAATGATAATTTTCGTTGAAAATTTTTTTTTTTTACAAATATCATTTATTAAAATTGAAAAAATATGTAAAAATAAATCAAAAATAGAAAAAATATTTATAAAAATATGAAAAAATTAGAAAAATATTCTTAGCGCATGAACTAACCTTAAATCAACAATCGAGTGCATATTTGTACGCATAACGTAACGATATAAAATATTTAAATTTAAGGAAATTAAATAAAAATTTTAGAAAAATATAAAAATAAGTAACAACCCCAAAATATGCATATTAGAATGAAGTAGCCTTAAACCAACAATTGAGTGCGTATTTGTACGAATGACGTAATGATATAAAATATTTAAATTTAAGGATATTAAATAAAAATTTGAAATAAAGGCAATGGGACATTACGAAAGCCGCCACGACATATAAGGTAGAATTGACATATATTTAAAATACAAAATCAGAGCGGATATGTAGAGAAATGAGTGTGCAACGGTGACGAGGATCGAGGAACGTCAGGAAATTATTAGGATGATCGAACGTAGGTTTACGCTCTTTTGATTTTGCCATGGTGCCTTGGTGCCACGGTGCCACGGCGCCACGGTGCCTGGGTGCCATGGTGCCATGATGCCTTGGTGCCACGGCGCCACGACGCCTTGGTGGCATGGCACCATGCTTTCTTGGTGTCATGGCGCCATGCTGCCACGGTGCCTCGGTGCCACGGTGCCATGGTGCCACGGCGCCATTGTGCCACGGTGCCTTGGTGCCATAGTGCTATGCAGCCACGGGGCCACGGTGCCTTGGTACCATGGTGCCACGGTGCCTTTGTGCCATGGTGCCATGGTTCCATGGTGCCTTAGTACCCTGGTGCCGCGGTGCCGCGGTGCCACGGTGCCACGGTGCCATGGTGTCACGGTGCCTTGGTGCCGCGATGCGTTGGTGCCATGGTGCCTAGGTGCCATGGTGCCACGGTGCCATGGTGCCTGTGTGCCATGGTGCCACGCCACCTTGGTGCCACGGAGCCATGGTGCCTTGGTGCCATGGTGCCTTGGTGCCCTGGTGCCATGGTTGCACTCTGACTTGGTGCCACGGTGCCTTGGTGCCATGGTGCCACGCCGTCTTGGTGCCACGGTGCCATGGCGCCACGGTGCCTTGGTGCCTTGCAGTCATGGTGCCCTGGTGCCCTGGTGCCTTGGTGCCCTGGTGCCATGGTGCCACAACGCCTTGGTGCCATGGTGCCACGCCGCCTTAGTGCTACGGTGGCATGGCGCCACGGTGCCTTGGTGCCATGGTGCCCTGGGGCCATGGCGCCACGGTGCCAAGCTGCCCTGGTGCCTTGGTTCCATGGTGCAGGGATTCAAGGCGAGCGCGACCGTCATTTGCAAGGAGCGTCGTACGGGGCAGATAGGAGTCGATGAAGGCCCCATTCCCACTGCGTCTACCGCATCCAAATATCACGACCGCCGCTCATGGACCACGACATCGCACGACGAAGCGAGGGAGGCGTAGGACGCAAGGTTGGCCTATTTATTCGCCCCGCGCACGAAATGCGATGGGCGAAAGGCGATCGATAAAACTTGATAATGCATGCAGCACAGGAAACCGACTTCGAGCAAGCCTACATTGCGCTTGCCCCGCGACTGAGATGGCAGGCGGGTTAGGACGTCGCTGCTCGAGCAGGAATCCAAGCTAACCGCACGTGCCGAACACAACTCACGCGTCGTGCGTCCAAATTCTCCGTCGATGCACGCCCAGCATCGGCCCCAACGCCCAACAATAGATGTCGTGCGCTGCTGCCAATGCGGATGTTGCAAGGCTGAAGCAAGTCCCGCTTGACACGATAGCCTGCCCTTGGGGGGAGCAGAGGAGATGAAGGCATGCCGAGGCTCATGCACGGGCGCCGCCTACGCCGGTCGCTGACGCTCGCCGCAGATTGGGCTCGGCCGCATGCGTGCAGCGCCTGGAGCT
>CM061559.1:14947934-14962934 GCA_030864225.1 Capsicum baccatum var. pendulum
CGCCAGTCTAACATTTAACTTGTTCGAGAGAAAGGTTATTTGTCTGGAAAAGAGATAATGTCAAGGTAGTAGGACACCTTTTCCTATTAAAAAGATAGTGTCGTAACTGGACTAACCTCTTGGAGAATTCGTACCGTTAGACATGCTTTAAGCTCGAGAGAGTTAAAGTGAAATAGCCCTTGTTGAGGTCGAGAGACGCTTGGATTTACCATCGACTACAATTCTCTATAAGCAATTGCATGTCAAGATTCTACACACTCATAGCCAATAGAGACGTATACCTCAGAAGGTGGACATAACCCCAACGCTTCAATGCTCATTGTTTACAACTTACGTAACAATCCTTCTCTCTTTACTTTATTATTTTCAGCTTTTGTTTATATTACTTGCACAACAAGACTCCCCCCTTCTTACGAGACTTGCACCAAAAGTTTAGTAATTTTGCTTACTTGTTGGCCAAGCTATTCCCTGTGGGATCGACACCCAACTCAGGTTGGGTTCTATATTTGCTAATGACCGCTTTACACTCCCACGAGAGCTGTAAATTGAGCGTTATCAAAAATTGGCGCCGTTGCCGGGGAATACGAGTGTCAATCATGTTCGTGATAATTACTAGACCCTTTGGTCAAAGATTCTCGTACTTTTACTTTTAGTTGTTGTTTTTGTTTTATTTAGGTTTATTCAGTGCATCAATGGAGGCACAACGTGAAATTGAAAGGATAACTGCTCAAGTGCATCAACAGAATATTGATAACTCACGCCGTGCAACAAATCCTGATGATAAGGATCTGGGTGATGAGGAGCTACTAAACCCACGACATACTGCAGAGATGGAGGCACCCATGCAGAGGGGAGATCGTCAAGCGCGATGGAGACCTGATCGCCGAGCTATGCAAATTCCTTTTGATGATGATGAGGACGATCTGGACGGACCTGGTGCCACCGGAGCTATTATTCTTCCGCCAATAGCGCCCGGAGCCAAATTCAACATCACAAGCACCATGATTCAGTTATTGCAACTCAAGGGATTATTTGGTGGACTAGCAGGCGATGATCCGAATATGCATCTCATCAACTTTATTTCTACATGCAAGTCCTTTGACAATCCTGGTGTTGGTCAGAATGCTATTCGATTACGTCTATTTCCATTGTCTCTGTCTGGGGAGGCAACACTATGGTTGAATGGGCTGACTCCTAATTCAATTACAAATTGGAGGCAATTGAGAGACGCTTTCTTAGAAAGATTCTTTCCGCCATCCAAAAGGGCTCAATTGAGAGATGAAATCAGCAACTTTCGTCAGTTTCCCTCTGAATCTCTTCATGAAACATGGGAGAGGTTCAAGACAAAGCTAGCAAGATGCCCAAACCATCACATGACTAATGTTCACCTCATGGAGATCTTGTATAGAGCCTTGAATTCAATAACTAAACCAGTGGTGGACAACGCAGCTGGAGTTTCTTTCATGGACCTCACCTTTGGTCAAGCAAGCAATATGATAGATCGTATAACGAAACGAAGTAGAGCTTGGCATACCAGGGATTCTGATGTACCAAGCCCCACTATATCTATTGGCATGACTGCAGACCAACGAAGAAGAGAAGAAGAACGTGATCAAGATATGGCGCACATGAAAACCCAAATGGATCTTCTTACAAAGCATCTATTAGGGAAGACTGAAAAAGTAAAAGCTATTGCATCAAAAGGAAGAGACGAATCTGATTCGGAAGAGGAGGCTAACTACTTGAACAATCAGGGGGGTTTCCGAGGGAATGCCCAAGGAAACCAAGGTCGGAACTATTATGATAAATCTGGAAGCAAAGACCAAGGTAGTTAGAAGAAAAATAATGAAAAGAGTGGTTTGTACGTTCCCCCTGGTAGACGTGATACCACCATATCTAATTCTGGAAGTATGGAAGACATGATGGCTAAGTTATTGAAAGGAGTGGAAGCAACGAGCGCAGGAGTTACGGAGGTAATTAATGATTTGTCCTCCATGAAACAATTAGTAGATTCACATTCCACTTCAATTAGACAACTAGAGCAGCAATTCAGTCAACTTTCAGCAGCACTCAACCAAAGAAAGGCCGGCACTTTACCTAGCGATACTGTGCAAAACCCAAGGAATGATGGGTCATGCATGGACATCACTACCAGAAGTGGTAAGGTGCTGGAAACTTCAGCAAAAGGCAAGCAAGTGATTGACGAAGTTGCGGACATGGATAACAACGCAAAAGGAGAAGATGCCGCAGCTACTACTCCTGACGCCAACAACGCCACATCCAGCACTGTGCAGCCTGAAAAAGTGAAAAAACGGAAGCAAGAGGAGAAGAAAACCATGGAAAGAACACTTCCATACCCCCCACCACCTTTTCCCCAAAGATTAAAGAAGGTGGCGGATGATACAAAGTTCAGCAAATTTATGAATATGTTAAAGCAGCTGACCATTAATGTTCCATTAGTGGAGGCACTTGAACAAATGCCTGGGTATACAAAATTTATGAAGGATCTCTTGATAAAGAAGCGGGCAGCAAGTTATGACTTGGCGGATAATGTTCATCATTGTAGTGCAATCACTACAAGGTCGCTAGTTCAAAAGAAGGCAGATCCTGGAGCCTTCACTATTCCTTGCAAAATTGGATCATTGGATTTTGCCAAGGCATTGTGCGATCTAGGTTCTAGCATCAATTTTATGCCACTATCCATCTACAAGAAGTTGGGGCTAGGCGATCCGACACCAACCAATATGAGGCTTGTGATGGCTAATGGGTCGGTAAAACGACCTGTGGGTATCTTGAATGATGTGTTGGTGAAAGTTTCTTCATTCATCTTTCCTTCAGACTTCGTTATTCTGGATTGTAAGGAGGATTCTGAAGTTCCCATAATCTTGGGACGTCCCTTCCTGGCAAATGGAAGTGTTCTTATTGACATGAAAGATAATGAGCTTTTCTTTCGAATTAATGATGAAGTGGTACGGTTTGATATATGCAAATCAATAAAGCAGCCCAGCGATATGAATGAGTTATCTGTAGCTGATGTTCATCATGAGGATATGAAAGCATTATCTATAGAGAAACAGCCTACTGTTGAGCCATTGTCTGCTGCGCCACTGAATGTTGAGCATGAGGACAATGAAGAACTTATGGGTGATCTAATAGAAACAGAGCCGTATACTCCTAAGCAACCAGATTGTGATCTCAAGAATCAACCAAAAGTGAAGACTCCCTTTGACGAGCCACCAATGCTAGAATTGGAAGAGCTTCCCGATTATCTAAGGTATGTGTTCTTGGAAAGTAGAAATATACTTACGGAGAGTGCAGATGATTTAAGTGAACAGCACGTAGAGGCTCTCATCTCTTCTCTGAAGAGATACAAGAGAGCTATGGGTTGGACTATTGATGATATAATTGGTGACTCTCCGGAGAAACGTAGGAGCCATCTCGAAAAAGATCGCATGCCCACAGGTAAGCCTCATTGTCGTCTAAATCCTTTCAGAAAATGATCCATCACTTATCTCGATGAATTCTAAGTACTCAAGATTACTATGTCGAGCCACGACAATAAATAAGGCGCTAGATAGGAGGCAACCCATCATTTTTTCATTTATTGTTTATCGTGTTTCCTTTCATTCTATTACTTGTTTTGTTTTGCTAAATGAAAAATCCAAACATAAGAGTCGTGACACGACCAAAACTAAGGCGCTTGGTGGGAGGCAACCCATCGTACTAATCGTTTTCGTTTGGTTTTAAGCAAAAATAGGTGCAAGAAGTATTCAACGAGGAGATTGATTTCAATTGACGATTTGGACGCATTGTATGGTAAAGTTGGTAAGTTAGGAATGGTGATGCATAAGTCTATGGAATGAGCATTTCTCATGCCAAAATAGGCATCGAGAAAGGCTAGGCCTTGGTAAAACTAGGCCACGAACGATGCACAACCTATCCTATAGCCTAAGGTTTCGGAATTTAGTGTGCTATACACTATGCGCCGCCTATTCCTAGGTATGCTTTTGACTATGCGCCGCCTATGCTGTGGCATTTGGTCTCAGTATCTCATATGCCATAGACTATGTGGCGCATATGTCTACAAATGCCATAGACTATGCGGCGCATATGTCCCATTATGCTATAGACAATGCGCCACATATGTCATTGATATGCCGAGCCTTATGCGCCGCATATGTGGTATTTTTGTCTCCAAAACCGATTGTAAATGGGTCAAAACTCGACCCATTCTCTTCCTATATAAAGGGGACTTAGTTTTACAACACAACCACACTAAAAATTGACCTAAGGGCGCCGCATATACATCCAAATCCTCTCAAAATTTTCTTCTTTTGCTCTTCCAATTCACAAAACCATCTCCACAAGATTCAAGCAAATAAGTACTCTCTTATTCTTTATTTATTTCTCGTAAGTACTACGTTGCTATGTCTATTATGAATTGCTAAATCGTATAAGATTGTTGGTGATGTTCATGTGTTTGGATTGTTGATACAAAATCATGTGAGTGAACATGTACGTAGGAAAATCTTGACTTGTTTCTGACTTGAAATTGGTTTTAATAGCATTGTTATACTATTTGCGGAATTACTATGGCTATGAATAATGCTTAAGATTGTTGTTTGGATACTTACATGTTAGACTATCCCGGCCATCGGGATAAGACTTATAGTGCCTACCGACATAAGAGGTTGTGATTGTTGTAAGAATAACTATTCCATGTGGTAACCCCTATGTAGTAGTGTTGCTATATCTACCATGAAAGTAGTCCAATGGATTCAAGTAAGTGATGCATTGCTGACTTTCTTGTTGGAATACAATCCTAAAACGTATGTCGGCAAAATCTAAGTAATCGACCACTTTCACTTCACTGATTTGTGTTAACAAAACTAAGTGTGGGGTGGTACCCCTACTGCTTATGTATAGATTGTATCCATTGAGATTGTGCTACCACTAACACTATTTCTAGTCTCAGGTACAATGGAACCGAAAGCAAGACAAGGCAAGGAAAAGGCTACCACTTCCCAAAAGAGCAAGAAAAGAGGCTGCAAGGAGCAAGGAGAACCCTCCTCGCTGCAAATACCTCGACTCACGCTTGGAATTAAGTGGGATACTTATGCGGAACTTATGAGGATGCTGACTCTTATGATGATCCCAACGCAAGTGGTATGACCCCAGACATAGAGGAGGAGTCCGACTGAGCAGGTTCCTCGTATTTATTTTCCACTGAGGACAGTGTCCCGACTAAGTGTGGGGTGGTGGTATTGCATGCTATACTTCTCTATTCGCATCTATGTTTGTTTGCTTTTGTTTTATTTTTGTTTCATTTTGTTTTTTTAGTAGTTAAAATTTTTTTTAAGCTTCGCATGAAATTATTTTGATAGGCAGCATGAGATTATAACAAGAGTATGTGCTACAATTATGACTATTGAGACGTTTAGGCTCTAGTTGTGACTCATTATGAGATATTGTGTGGTTCAATTCCTTCACTTGTTGGGTCGAGAGTCTATATTACTTCCGATCAAGTCGACCATGTGCCTTGTATGTGTGAGATTAATAGTATCTTCTATGTATGTGGATGATTCTAGAACTTGCCTGGTATGTATGCAAAGCGAAAATAAGGAGTGTAAGTTTAGGATATGATTTAGGCATTTCTTTGGAAACCTATACATGTTTACCTTCAGTTTTACCTACCCATTGATATCATCCTAGTTAAACCCTTTTGAGCCTTTAGCCTATTTCTTTGACAACCTTGTATGAAAGCCTAATCCATTTTTTTCAAGACCGTAATTTGATCCAAATTCCTAAGTGCTTTAAATTAAAAAAGTCATGTGACAACATAAGAGGAAATTGGGTAAGTATGATGCTTTAAATTGTAAATGGTGCTTGAATGTGTTATGGAAAAGAAAGTGCTATCATAAGAGGTATGTTGTGAAAAGAAAAAGGAAAAGAAAGCTGAAAAGTGAGTTGTTCTTAAATTGAAAAACAAAAGAGGAGAACAAGGGTGGTAGAATAAAAGAAAGAAGAAAGGTTGAAAGAAAAAAGTGTCAATGATACAATGTGATGTATTAAAGCGCTTAGGAGCTTAGTCACTATTCCTGGCCAAAATAGTCCTACCCGTCCCTTAGCCTACATTACAACCATCAAAAGACCTACTTGATCCTAATCTTAACATTCTGACATTTCGTGGAGTATTACACTAAGGGCAAGCCTATGGTCATCAGTTGCTGCATACGAATTCTTTGTGAGAGTGAGAGCAAGGATATTTTGATACCCATGTTTGAAAAATATGATATATTTGTGAGTGATTATGGGTACTATATTGTGAAACACACATGGTTGATGAGTTTTGGATAGTTGTATATAATTCTACGCACCTTAACATTTGCATGCGAGATGATCACCATCACGAGTCTATGCTAGAGGTTAAATTGTTTCTACTTATAATCGAAAAGCTACTCTTTGTTGATAATTGTTGTGCTTGTCTTGATAAATATTTTGTGTTGTTGTTGTAAAAACCCTAAGTTGATGCTTAGAAGGACATGATATTTTGTTCGAGGATGAACAAAGCTGCAAGTGTGGGGTGTTGATGATAGGCGAATTTACACGCCTATATCAATATATTTTGCCCATATTTTAGCCTAGTTTTGAGAACAAACTATATATTTCATGTACTTTTAGTCCTTTTTCCTATAAATGAGCTAACGAACATGATTAGTAAAGTTTCATGTATAAATGATGCATAATTCAGCATTTTATGGCTTACTTGACGCAAAAGAAAGCTCACGAAGGAAGGAAAGGGAGTTTGGACGCCTAAGGACCAAAACTGCTGCATGGAAAATCTGTCCCGGACTACAACAGCATTTCTGAAGACTTTGGGGACCTGGACCAAAACTGCTGCATGGAAAATCTGTCCTGGGCTAAAACAACATTTCTGAAGACTTTGGGGACTTATAGACACATAGCTGGATTTGGACAATGATACATTAACCTAGTACAATTGAGTTATGTATTTCATTAGTTTATTTGGATTATGATAATGTTACCTTAACCTAGTACATTTGGGTTAAGTATTTCATTAGTCTAGTAGGATTTGGTTATTTATTTCATTAGCTTAGTAGGAGTAGGATATGGTTATTATAAATATCCTATCATGCTAGAGATTTTTATTCATCTTCTAACATTCTTCAACTATTAATTCTTCACTTAACAATTCACCATTCAACAACTCTTCTAATCTTTCCATTAATCTTATTTTCTTCTACTCTTCTATTCTTAAATTCCACAACAAGAGAATCGTTACCAAGCTAAGGAAACAAGCCTCACGACTACCACTTGTGCTACACGAAATTGATCAATCTTGTGGTATAATAACAATGTCAATCATGATCTCCTTCGCATTCATGGGTAACTAAACCTCTCTGTTGGGGTTATGGAAGCCGAATGAGATACTATTTATTCCTGTGAGTTTGTGAGTTCATGACACGTATATTGCTTATATCATTATTCTCTTCATCTTAATCTACATTCTTTGCGATTGAAAACGCAAGAATACACCAGTCTAACATTTCACTTGTTCGAGAGAAAGGTTATTTGTCTGGAAAAGAGATAATGTCAAGGTAGTAGGACACCCTTTCCTATTAAAAAGCTAGTGCCGTAACTGGACTAACCTCTTGGAGAATTCGTACCATTAGACACGCTTTAAGCTCGAGAGAGTTAAAGTGAAATAGCCCTTGTTGAGGTCGAGAGACGCTTGGATTTACCATCGACTACAATTCTCTATAAGTAATTGCATGTCAAGATTCTACACACTCATAGACAATAGAGACGTATACCTCAAAAGTTGGACATAACCCCAACGCTTCAATTCTCATTGTTTACAACTTACGTAACAATCCTTCTCTCTTTACTTTATTATTTTCATCTTTTGTTTACATTACTTGCACAACAAGACTCCCCCCTTCTTACGAGACTTGCACCAAAAGTTTAGTAATTTTGCTTACTTGTTGGCCAAGCTATTCCCTGTGGGATCGACACCCAACCCAGGTTGGGTTCTATATTTGCTAATGACCGTTTTACACTCCCACGAGAGCTGTAGATTGAGCGTTATCAAAAATTGGCGCCGTTGTCGGGGAATACGAGTGTCAATCAAGTTCGTGATAATTACTAGACCCTTTGGTCAAAGATTCTCGTATTTTTACTTTTAGTTGTTGTTTTTGTTTATTTAGGTTTATTCAGTGCATCAATAGAGGCACAACGTGAAATTGAAAGGATAACTGCTCAAGTGCATCAACAGAATATTGATAACCCAGGCCGTGCAACAAATCCTGATGATGAGGATCTGGGCGATGAGGAGCTACTAAACCCACGGCATACTGCTGAGATGGCGGTACCCATACAGAGGAGAGATCGTCAAGCGCGATGGAGACCTGATCGCCGAGCTATGCAAATTCCTTTTGATGATGATGAGGACGATCTGGACGGACCTGGTGCCAGCGGAGCTATTATTCTTCCGCCAATAGCGCCCGGAGCCAAGTTCAACATCACAAGCACCATGATTCAGTTATTGCAACTCAAGGGATTATTTGGTGGACTAGCAGGCGATGATCGAATATGCATCTCATCAACTTTATTTCTACATGCAAGTCCTTTGACAATCCTGGTGTTGGTCAGAATGCTATTCGATTACGTTTATTTCCATTGTCTCTGTCTGGGGAGGCAACACTATGGTTGAATGGGCTGACTCCTGATTCAATTACAAATTGGAGGCAATTGAGAGACGCTTTCCTAGAAAGATTCTTTCCGCCATCCAAAAGGGCTCAATTAAGATATGAAATCAGCAACTTTCGTCAGTTTCCCTCTGAAGCTCTTCATGAAACATGGGAGAGGTTCAAGACAAAGCTAGCGAGATGCCCAAACCATCACATGACTAATGTTCACCTCATGGAGATCTTGTATAGAGCCTTGAATTCAATAACTAAACCAGTGGTGGACAACGCAGCTGGAGGTTCTTTCATGGACCTCACCTTTGGTCAAGCAAGCAATATGCTAGATCGTATGACGAAACAAAGTAGAGCTTGGCATACCAGGGATTCTGAGGTACCAAGCCCCACTTTATCTATTGGCATGACTGCAGACCAACGAAGAAGAGAAGAAGAACGCGATCAAGATATGGCGCACATGAAAACCCAAATGGATCTTTTTACAAAGCATCTATTAGGGAAGACTGAAAAAGTGAAAGCTATTGCGTCAAAAGGAAGAGACGAATCTGATTTGGAAGAGAAGGCCAACTACTTGAACAATCAGGGGGGTTTCCGAGGGAATGCCCAAGGAAACCAAGGTCGGAACTATTATGATAAATCTGGAAGCAAAGACCAAGGTAGTTGGAAGAAAAATAATGAAAAGAGTGGTTTGTACGTTCCCCCTGGTAGACGTGATACCACCATATCTAATTCTGGAAGTATGGAAGACATGATGGCTAAGTTATTGAAAGGAGTGGAAGCAACGAGCGCGGGAGTTACGGAGGTAATTAATGATTTGTCCTCCATGAAACAATTAGTAGATTCACATTCCACTTCAATTAGACAACTAGAGCAGCAATTCAGTCAACTTTCAGCAGCACTCAACCAAAGAAAGGCCGGCACTTTACCTAGCGATACTGTGCAAAACCCAAGGAATGATGGGTCATGCATGGACATCACTACCAGAAGTGGTAAGGTGCTGGAAACTTCAGCAAAAGGCAAGCAAGTGATTGACGAAGTTGCGGACATGGATGACAACGCAAAAGGAGAAGATGCCGTAGCTACTACTCCTGACGTCAACAACACCACATCCAGCACTGTGCAGCCTGAAAAAGTGAAAAAACGGAAGCAAGAGGAGAAGAAAACCATGGAAAGAACACTTCCATACCCACCACCACCTTTTCCCCAAAGATTAAAGAAGGTGGCGGATGATACAAAGTTCAGCAAATTTATGAATATGTTAAAGCAGCTGACCATTAATGTTCCATTAGTGGAGGCACTTGAAGAAATGCCTGGGTATGCAAAATTTATGAAGGATCTCTTGACAAAGAAGCGGGAAGCATGTTATGACTTGGCGGATAATGTTTATCATTGTAGTGCAATCACTACAAGGTCGCTAGTTCAAAAGAAGGCAGATCCTGGAGCTTTCACTATTCCTTGCACAATTGGATCGTTGGATTTTGCCAAGGCATTGTGCGATCTAGGTTCTAGCATCAATTTGATGCCACTATCTATCTACAAAAAGTTGAGGCTAGGCGATCCGACACCAACCAATATGAGGCTCGTGATGGCTGATAGGTCGGTAAAACGACCTGTGGGTATCTTGAATGATGTGTTGGTGAAAGTTTCTTCATTCATCTTTCCTGCAGACTTCGTTATTCTGGATTGTAAGCAGGATTCTGAATTTCCCATAACCTTGGGACGTCCCTTCCTTGCAACTGGAAGTGTGTTTACTGACATGAAAGATAATGAGCTTTTGTTTTGAATTAATGACGAAGTGGTACGGTTTGATATATGCAAAGCAATGAAGCAGCCCAGCGATATGACTGAGTTATCTGTAGCTGATGTTCATCATGAGGATATGAAAGCATTATCTATAGAGAAACAGCCTACTGTTGAGCCATTGTCTGCTGCGCCACTGAATGTTGAGCATGAGGACAATGAAGAACTTATGGGTGATCTAACAGAAACAGAGCCGTATACTCCTAAGCAACCAGATTGTGATCTCAAGAATCAACCAAAAGCGAAGACTCCCTTTGACGATCCACCAATGCTAGAATCGCAAGAGCTTCCCGATTATCTAAGGTATGTGTTCTTGGAAAGTAGAAATATACTTCCGGAGAGTGCAGATGATTTAAGTGAACAGAACGTAGAGGCTCTCATCTCTTCTCTGAAGATATACAAGAGAGCTATGGGTTGGACTATTGATGATATAATTGGTGACTCTTCGGAGAAACGTAGGAGCCATCTCGAAAAAGATCGCATGCCCACAGGTAAGCCTCATTGTCATCTAAATCCTTTCTGAATTGATATAATTGGTGACTCTCCGGAGAAACGTAGGAGCCATCTAGCGCCAGCAGCCCCGTCGTGGACGACACCACCGATAAGCGACATGAACGTACAATGAAGTGCGGCCGACGTTGCTACACGGGCACGGACGCCTCACACGGACTAGCCATGCATACTTCCATGTGCCCACTTTACACGCCGACATGTCCACTGAGCGCCTATGCCAACTACCGACAGTCGGCTTGAAGTGCCTTCAACACCTTTACTCACGCGTCGTGCGTCCAAATTCTCCATCGATGCATGCCCAGCACCGGCCCCAACGCCCAATAATAGATGTCGTGCGCTGCTGCCCATGCGGACATTTCAAGGATGAAGCAAGTCCCGGTTAATACGATAGCCTGCCCTTGGGGGGAGCAGACGAGATAAAGGCACGCCGAGGCTTATGCACGGGCACCGCCCACGCCGGCGCTCGCCGCGGATTGGGCTCGGCCGCATGCGTGCAGCGCCTGGAGCTTGCCCCGAGAGCAGCATCCAGTACTCGTCGCTCGCACCAAGGCACTGCCTCGTTCGAAGACTAGCGCCAGCAACCCCGTCGTGGACGACGCCACCGATAACCGACACTAGCGTACAATGAAGTGCGGCAGACGTTGCTACACGGGCATGGATGGCTCGTACGGACTAGCCATGCATGCTGCCATGCGCCCACGCTGCACGTCGACATGGCCACTGAGCGCCTATGCCAACTACCGACAGTCGCCTTGAAGTGCCTTCAACACCTCTACCCCCCTTATTTATGCTTTAAACAAAACCCAAGTGACAGGAGTAGACATGATTTTTCCAGAGAATCATACCAGACATATGCAGAACCGAACTGCACGCTTTTATGTGAGACGGAGCCTGTGCACTCAAAAAAAGGTCGCGTAATTTGTAAATGATAATTTTTGTTGAAAAAATATTTTTTTTTACAAATATCATTTATTAAAACTGAAAATATATGTAAAAATAAATCAAAAATAGAAAAAATATTTATAAAAATATGAAAAAATTAGGAAAATATTCTTAGCGCATGAACTAACCTTAAACCAACAATCGAGTGCATATTTGTACGCATAACGTAATGATATAAAATATTTAAATTTAAGGAAATTAAATAAAAATATAAAAATAAGTAACAACCCCAAAATATGCATATTAGAATGAAGTAGCCTTAAACCAACAATTGAGTGCGTATTTGTACGAATGACGTAATGATATAAAATATTTAAATTTAAGGATATTAAATAAAAATTTGAAAAAAAGGCGACGGGACATTACGAAAACCGCCACGACATATGAGGTAGAATTGACATATTTAAAATACAAAATTAGAGCGGATATGCAGAGAAATGAGTGTGCAACGGTGACGAGGATCGAGGAACGTCAGGAAAATATTAGGATGATCGAACGTAGGTTTACGCTCTTTTGATTTTGCCATGGTGCTTTGTGCCTTAGTGCCATGGTGCCATGGTGTCACGGTGCCACGGCGCCACGGTGCCTGGGTGCCATGGTGCCACGGCGCCTTGGTTGCATGACGCCATGCTGCCTTGGTGTCATGGAGCCATGCTGCCACGGTGCCTCGGTGCCACGGTGCCATGGTGCCACGGTGCCTTGGTGCCACGGCGCCATTATGCCACGGAGCCTTGGTTCCATGGTGCTATGCTGCCACGGGGCCACGGGGCCTTGGTGCCATGGTGCCACGGTGCCGCGGTGCCACGGTGCCATGGTGCCATGGTGTCACGGTGACTTGGTGCCGCGTTGCGTTGGTACCATGGTGCCGCGGTGCCATGGTGCCTGGGTGCCATGGTGCCTATGTGCCTTGGTGCCACGCCACCTTGGTGCCACAGTACCTTGGCGCCAAGGTGCCAGGCCACCTTGGTGCCACGGTGCCATGGTGCCTTGGTGCCATGGTGCCTTGGTGCCCTGGTGCCATGGTTGCACGCCGACTTGGTGCCACGGTGCCTTGGTGCCATGGTGCCACGTCGCCTTGGTGCCACGGTGCCATGGCGCCACGGTGCCTTGGTGCCTTGCTGTCATGGTGCCCTGGTGCCCTGGTGCCCTGGTGCCTTGGTGCCCTGGTGCCATGGCGCCATGGTGCCTTGGTGCCATGGTGCCCTTGTGCCATGGCGCCACGGTGCCAAGCTGCCCTGGTGCCTTGGTGCCATGGTGCAGGGATTCAAGGCGAGCGCGACCGTCATTTGCAAGGAGCGTCGTACGGGACAGATAGGAGTCGATGAAGGCCCCATGCCTACTCTGTCTACCGGATCCGAGTATCCCGACCACCACTCATGGACCACGACATCGCACGACGAAGCGAGGGAGGCATGGGATGCAAGGGCGGCCTATCGATTCGCCCCGCGCACGAAATACGAAGGGCGAAAGACGATCGATAAAACTTGATAATGCATGCAGCACAGGAAACCGACTTTGAGCAAGCCTACATTGCGCTTGCCCCGCGACTGAGATGGAAGGCGGGTCAGGACGTCGCAGCTCAAGAAGGGATCCAACCTAACCGCACATGCCGAACACAACTCACGCTTCGTGCGTCCAAATGCTCCGTCGATGCACGCCTAGCACTGGCCCCAACGCCCAACAATAGATGTCGTGCGCTGCTGCCAATGCGGATGTTGCAAGACTGAAGCAAGTCCCGCTTGAAACGATAGCCCGCCCTTGGAGGGAGCAGAGGAGATGAAGGCACGCCGAGGCTCATGCACGGGCGCCGCCCACGCCGGCCGCCGGCGCTCGCCGCGGATTGGGCTCGGCCGCATGCGTGCAGCGCCTGGAACTTGCCCCGAGAGCAGCATCCAGTACTCGCCGCACGCACGAAGGCACCGCCTCGTCCGAAGTCTAGCTCCAGCAGCCCCATCGTGGACGACGCCACCGATAACCGACACGAGCGTACAATGAAGCGCGACCGACGTTGCTACACGGGCACGGACGCCTCGCACGGACTAGCCATGCATGCTGCTATGCGCCCACGCTGCACGCCGACATGCCCACTGAGCGCCTATGCCAACTACCGACAGTCGCCTTGAAGTGCCTTCAACACCTCTACCCCCCTTATATATGCTTAAAAAAACCCAAGTGACAGGAGTAGACATGATTTTGCCAGAGAATCATACCAGACATATGCGGACCCGAATTGCACGTTTTGATGTGAGACGAAGCCTGTGCACTCACAAAAAGGTCGCGTAATTTGTAAATGATAATTTTCGTTGAGAAAATATTTTTTCTTACAAATATCATTTATTAAAATTGAAAAAATATGTAAAAATAAATCAAAAATAGAAAACATATTTATAAAAATATGGAAAAATTAGGAAAATATTCTTAGTGCATGAACTAACCTTAAACCAACAATCGAGTGCATATTTGTACGTATAACGTAACGATATAAAATACTTTAATTTAAGGATATTAAATAAAAATTTAAAAAAAATATAAAAATAAGTAACAACCCCAAAATAGGCATGTTAGAATGAAGTAGCCTTAAACCAACAATTGAGTGTGTATTTGTACGAATGACGTAACGATATAAAATATTTAAATTTAAGGATATTAAATAAAAATTTGAAAAAAAGGCGACGGGACATTACGAAAACCGCCACGACATATGAGGTAACGTTGAAATATATTTAAAATACAAAATTAGAGTGGACATGTAGAGAAATGAGTGTGCAACGGTGACTAGGATGGAGGAACGTCAGGAAAATATTAGGATGATGTCGTTGTTTTTTGCGAAAGGCCACTCGATATCGTATGCTTAACTGTTTGGAATGGAGCGCACACGTCGCTTGAAAAACAAGAGGCTAACTCGAGTAAGGTGAGCTTGCAACACTTGTTGGGATTTTTCAAGGACGGATGCACAAACCTCCTTTGGAGACGAGCGGCAAGATGGCTATATTGGATGGGGAGGGACGAACCGGAGCGACAA
>CM061559.1:14967934-14970434 GCA_030864225.1 Capsicum baccatum var. pendulum
TCTGACTTGGGTATAGGGGCGAAAGACTAATCAAACCGTCTAGTAGCTGGTTCCCTCCGATGTTTCCCTCGGGATAGCTGGAGCTCGCGTGCGAGTTCTATTGGGTAAAGCCAATGATTAGAGGCCTCGGGGACGCAACGCCCTCGAACTATTCTCAAAATTTAAATAGGTAGGACGGCGCGACTTCTTTATTGAGTCGCGCCACGGAATCAAGAGCTCCGAGTGGGCCATTTTTAGTAAGCAGAACTGGCGATGTGGGATGAACCGGAAGCCGGGTTACGGTGCCAAAATGCGCGCTAACCTAGATCCCACAAAGGGTGTTGGTCGATTAAGACAGCAGGACGGTGGTCATGGAAGTCGAAATCCACTAAGGAGTGTGTAACAACTCACCTGCCGAATCAACTATCCTCGAAAAAGGATGGCGCTTAAGCGCGCGACCTACACCCGGCCGTCGGGGCAAGTGCCAGGCCCCGATGAGTAAGAGGGCATGGCGGTCGCTGCAAAACCTAGGGCGCGAGCCCGTGCGGAGCGGCAGTCGGTGCAGATCTTGGTGGTAGTAGCAAATATTCAAATGATAACTTTGAAGACCGAAGAGGGGAAAGGTTCCATGTGAACGGAACTCGCACATGGGTTAGTCGATCCTAAGGGTCGGGGAAAGCCCAGTCGGCTGTCGGTGGGACTGTGTCGTAATAGAAATTCAACCCAGTACGAGAGGAACCATTGATTCACATTATTGGTAATCGCGCTTGGTTGAAAAGCCAGTGGCGCGAAGCTACCGTGTGCTGGATTATGACTGAACGCCTCTAAGTTAGAATCCGGGCTAGAAACGATGCATGCGCCCGCCGTCCTCTTGCCGACCTGTAGTAGGGGCCTCGGCCCCCAAGGGAACGTGTTGTTGGCTAAGACGCCGCGGCGGAAGGGTTGCGGAGGCCGCCTTGAAGTACAATTTCCATCGAGCGGTGGGCAAAATCCTTTGCAGACAACTTAAATACGCGACGGGGTATTGTAAGTGGCAGAGTGGCCTTGCTGCCACGATCCACTGAGATTCAGCCCTTTGTCGCTCCGGTTCGTCCCTCCCCATCCAATCCAACCACCCTGCCGCCCGTCTCCAAAGGAGGTTCGTGCATTCGTCCTTGAAAAATTCCACCAAGTGCTGCGAGCTCACCTCACCCGAGTTAGCCAAGCGTCGCGTGCGTTCCATTCCAAACAGTTAAGCATACGATATCAAGTGGCCTTTCGCGAAAAACAACGGCATCACAACTGGAGGATTTCCGCGATTCGGAGTGCGACATAAGTGCTCAGCGAAGCGCCGAGAACAACGTCGGTGCGTGTAGGAATGCCGCAATTAGAGGTTTTTGTGACCGTCGAGTGCAATGCTAGAGACGCCTCCAATGATGAACGCCGACGGACGTATAGTGGCCTGCCATGGTGGTGTCTTTGTCAAGTTGGATATCCGTGCACCGTGGCACCAAGGCAGCTTGGCACCGTGGAGCCATGGCACCAAGGCATCGTGGCGCCATGGCACCAAGGCACCAAGGCACCATGGCTCCGTGGCGCCATGGTACCAAGGCACCAAGGCGCCAAGGCACCGTGGCGCCATGGCACCAAGGAACCAAGGCACCAAGGCACCATGGCGCCATGGCACCTAGGCACCTTGGCGCCATGGCACCTTGCATACTCATTTTTCTACATATCCGCTCTAATTTTTTTATTTTAAATATATTTCGATGTTACCTCATATGTCGTGGCGGTTTTCGTAATGTCCCATCGCCTTCTTTTCAAAATTTTATTTAATATCCTTAAATTTAAATATTTTATATCGTTACGTCATTCGTACAAATGTGCACTCAATTGTCTGTTTAAGGCTACTTCATCCTAATATGCATATTTTGGAGTTGTCACTTATCTGTTGCATTCTGGGCGATTTTCCTAATGACCCCACGTTATTTTTATATTTTTTTTTAATTTTTATTTAATATCCTTAAATTTAAATATTTTATATGGTTACGTTATATGTACAAATATGCACTCGATTATTGGTTTAAGGTTAGTTCATGCGCTGAGAATATTTTCCTAATTTTTTCATATTTTTATAGATATTTTTTCTATTTTTTATTTATTTTTACATATTTTTTGAATTTTAATAAATGATATTTGTAAAAAAATATTTTCTCAACGAAAATTATCATTTACAAATTAAGCGACCTTTTTGTAAGTGCACAGGCTTCGTATCTCATCAAAACGTGCAGTTCGGGTCCGCATATGTCTGGTATGATTCTCTGGCAAAATCATGTCTACTCCTGTCACTTGGGTTTTTTTTTAAGCATATATAGGGGGGGTAGAGGTGTTGAAGGCACTTTAAGGCGACTGTCGGTAGTTGGCATAGGCGCTCAGTGGCCATGTCAGCGAGCAACGTGGGTGCATGGTAGCATGCATGGCTAGTCTGTGCGAGCCGTCCGTGCCCGTGTAGCAACGTCGGCGGCGCTTCATTGTACGCTCG
>CM061559.1:14975434-14982934 GCA_030864225.1 Capsicum baccatum var. pendulum
ATGCTTGTCTCAAAGATTAAGCCATGCACGTGTAAGTATGAACAAATATAGACTGTGAAACTGCGAATGGATCATTAAATTAGTTATAGTTTGTTTGATGGTATCTACTACTCGGATAACCATAGTAATTCTAGAGCTAATACGTGCAACAAACCTCGACTTCTGGAAGAGATGCATTTATTAGATAAAAGGTCGATGAGGGCTCTGCCCGTTGCTGCGATGATTCATGATAACTCGACGGATCGCACGGCCATCATACCGGCGATGCATCATTCAAATTTCTGCCCTATCAACTTTCGATGGTAGGATAGTGGCTTACCATGGTGGTGACGGGTGACGGAGAATTAGGGTTCGATTCTGGAGAGGGAGCCTGAGAAATGGCTACCACATCAAGGAAGGCAGCAGGCGCGCAAATTACCCAATCCTGACACGGGGAGGTAGTGACAATAAATAACAATAACGGGCTCAATCAGTCTGGTAATTAGAATGAGTACAATCTAAATCCCTTAACGAGGATCCATTGGAGGGCAAGTCTGGTGCAAAATATGGGCAAAATATATTAATATAGGCGTGTAAATTCGCCTATCATCAACACCCCACACTTGAAGCTTTGTTCGTCCTCGAACAAAATATCATGTCCTTCTAAGCGTCGACTTAAGGTTTCACAATAACAACACAAAGCATTCGTCAAGACAAGCAGAACGATTATCAACAAAGAGTACTTCCCGATTATAAGTAGAAACAGTTTAACCTCTAGCATAGACTCGTGATGGTGGTCAACTCGCATGCAAACGTTAAGGTACAAGGAATCATATATAACTACCCAAAACTCATCAACCATGTGTGTCTCACAATATATTACCCATAATCACTCAAAAGTATAGCATATTTTTCAAACATGGGTATCAACAATATCCTTGCTCTCGCTCTCACAAAGAATTCATATGTAGAAACTGATGACCATAGGCTTGCCCTTAGTGTACTACTCCACTAAATGTCAGAATGTTAAGATTAGGATCAAGTAGGTCTTTTGATGGTTGTAATGTAGGCTAAGGGACGGGTAGGACTATTTTTGCCAGGAATAGTAACTAAGCTCCTAAGCGCTTTAATACATCACATTGTATGATTGACACTTTTTTCTTTCAACCTTTCTTCTTTATTTTATTCTACCACCCTTGTTCTCCTCTTTTGTTTTTCAATTTTAAGAACAACTCACTTTTCAGCTTTCTTTTCCTTTTTCTTTTCACAACATACCTCTTATGATAGAACTTTCTTTTTCATAACACCTTCAAGCACCATTACAATTTAAAGCATCATACTCACCCAATTTCCTCTTATGTTGTCACATGACTTTTTTAATTTAAAGCACTTAGGAATTTGGATCAAATTACGGTCTTGAAAAAAATGGATTAGGCTTACATACAAGGTTGTCAAAGAAATAGGCTAAAGGCTCAAAAGGGTTTAACTAGGATGATGTCCATGGGTAGGTAAAACTGAAGGTAAACAAATATAGGTTGCCAAAGAAATGCTTAAATCATATCCTAACTTACACTCCTTATTTTCGCTTTGCATACATACCAGGCAAGTTCTAGCATCAGCCACATACATAGAAGATACTATTAATCTCACACACACAAGGCACATGGTCGACTTGATTGGAAGTAATATAGACTCTCGACCCAACAAGTGAAGGAATTGAACCACACAATATCACATAATGAGTCACAACTAGAGCCTAAACGTCTCAATAGTCACAATTGTAGCACATACTCTTGTTATAATCTCATGCTGCCTATCAAAATAATTTCATGCGAAGCTAAAACAAAAATTTTAACTACTAAAAAAACAAAACGAAACAAAAATGAAACAAAAGAAAACAAACATAGATGCGAATAGAGAAGTATAGCATGCAATACCAGCACCCCACACTTAGTCGGGACACTGTCCTCAGTGGAAAATAAATACGAGGAACCTGGTCAGTCGGACTCCTCCTCTATATCTGGGGTCCTACCCCTTTCATCGGAATCATAATCAGAGTCATCATCCTCAGAAGTTCCTCATGAGTATCTCACTTAATTCCAAGCGTGAGTTGAGGTGTTTGCAGCGAGGAGGGTTCTCCTTGCTCCTTGCGGCTTCTTTTCTTGCTCTTTTGGGAAGTGGTAGCCTTTTCTTTGCCTTATGTTGCTTTGGGTGCCATTGTACCTGAGACTTGAAATAGTGTTAATGGTAGCACAATCTCAATGGATACAATCTATACATAAGCAGTAGGGGTACCACCCCACACTTAGTTTTGTTAACACAAATCAGTGAAGTGAAAGTGGTCGATTACTCAGATTTCGTCGACATACGTTTTAGGATTGTATTCTGACAAGAAAGTCAGCAATGCATCACTTACTTGCAGCCATTGGACTACTTTCATGGTAGATATAGCAACACTACTACATAGGGGTTACCACATGGAATCGTTATTCTTACAACAAGCACAACCTCCTAAGTCGATAGGCACTATAATCTTATCCCGATGGCCGGGATAGTCTAATATGTAAGCATCCAAACAACAATCTTAAGCAATATTCATAGCTATATCAATTCAGCAATTATCATAACAATGCTATTGAAACCAAATTCAAGTCGGAGACCGGTCAAGATTATCCTAACGTATATGTTCACTCACATGGTTGTGTATCAACAATCCAAACACATTAACATCACCAATGATCTTTGAAGATGTAGCAATTCATAATAGACATAGCAACGTATTACTTACGAGAAATAAATGAAGAATAAGAGAGTACTTACTTGCTTGAAGCTTGTGGAGATGGTTTTGTGAATTGGAGGAGCAAAAGAAGAAAATTTTGAGAGGATTTGGAAGGTTATGCCACGCCCTTAGGGTATTTTCTAATGTGGTTATGTTATAAAACTAAGTCCCCTTTATATAGGATGAGTATGGGTCGGGTTATAACCCATTTACAATCGGGTTTGGAGACAAAAACACCACATATGCGGCGCATAATACTCGGCATATCAATGACATATGCGGCGCATTGTCTATGGCATAATGGGACATATGCGCCGCATAGTCTATGGCATTTGTAGACATATGCGCCGCATAGTCTATGGCATATGAGATACTGAGACCAAATGCCATAGCATAGGCGGCGCATAGTCAAAAGCATACCTAGGAATAGGCAACGCATAGTGTATAGCACACTAGATTCCGAGACCTTAGGCTATAGGATAGGTTGTGCATCGTTCGTGGCCTAGTTTTACCAAGGCCTAGCCTTCCTTGATGCCTATTTGGGCATGAGAAATGCTCAATCCATAGCCTTATGAATCACCATTCCTAACTTACCAACTTTACCATACAATGCGTCCAAATCGTCAATTGAAATCAATCTCCTCGTTGACTACTTCTTGCACCTATTTTTGCTCAAAACCAAATGAAAACGATTAGTACGATGGGTTGCCTCCCACCAAGCGCCTTAGTTTTGCTCGTGACACGACTCTTATTTTTGGATTTTCATTTATCAAAAGCAAAATAAGTACTAGAATGAAAGAAAACGATAAACGATAAATGAAAAATGATAAATGATAAAACGATAAAATGATAAAAAGATAAAACGATGGGTTGCCTCCCACCAAGCGCCTTATTTATTGTCATGGCTCGACGTAGTTACCTTGAGTACTTAGACTTCGTTGAGGTAAATGGTGGATTATTTTCTGAAAGGATTTAGACGACAATGAGGCTTACCTGTGGGCATGCGATCTTTTTTGAGATGGCTCTTACATTTTCCCGGAGAATCTCCAATTATATCATCAATAGTCCAACCCATAGCTCTCTTGTATATCTTCAGAGCAGAGATGAGAGCCTCTACGTGCTGTTCACTTAAATCATTTGCACTCTCCGAAAGTATATTTCTGCTTTCCAAGAACACATACCTTAGATAATCGGGGAGCTCTTGCGATTCTAGCATTGGTGGCTCGTCAATGGGAGTCTTCGCTGTTGGTTGATTCTTGAGATCATATTCCGGTTGCTTAGGAGTATACGACTCTATTTCTGGTAGCTCACCCATAAGTTCTTCATTGTCCTCATGCTCAACATTCAGTGGCGCAGCAAACAAGGGCTCAACAGTAGGCTGTTTCTCTATAGATAATGCTTTCATATCCTCATGATGAACATCAGCTACAGATAACTCATTCAAATCGCTGGGCTGCTTCATGTCTTTGCATATATCAAACCGTACTACTTCGTCATTAATTCGAAATAAAATCTCATTATCTTTCATGTCAATAAGCACACTTCCGGTTGCAAGGAAAGGACGTCCCAAGATTATGGGAACTTCAGAATCCTCCTTACAATCCAGAATAACGAAGTCTGCATGAAAGATGAATGAAGAAACTTTCACCAACACATCATTCAAGATACCCACAGGTCGTTTTACCGACCTATCAGCCATCACGAGCCTCATATTGGTTGGTGTCGGATCGCCTAGCCCCAACTTCTTGTAGATGGATAGTGGCATCAAATTGATGCTGGATCCTAAGTCACACAATGCTTTGGCAAAGTTCAAAGATCCGACGGTGCAAGGAATAGTGAAAGCTCCGGGGTCGGCCTTCTTCTGAACTATCGATCTGGTAGCAATTGCACTACAATGATGCACATCATCCTTCAGCTCATAACTTGCTGCCCTCTTTTTAGTCAAAAGATCTTTCATAAACTTCGCATACCCAGGCATTTGTTCAAGTGCCTCTACCAATGGAACATTAATGGTCAGTTGCTTCAACATAGTCATAAATTTGTTGAACTTAGTGTCATCGGCCACCTTCTTCAATCTTTGGGGAAACGGTGGTGGTGGGTATGGAAGTGTTCTCTCCACGGTTTTATTCTCCTCTTGCTTCTGTTTTTCCACTTTTTCTGGCTGCACAGTGCTGGATGTGGCGTCCTTGACGTCAGGAGTAGTTGCTGTGGCATCTTTTCCTTTTGCGTTGTCATCCATGTCCGCAACTTCGTCAATCACTTGCTTGACTTTTGCTGAAGTTTCCAGCACCTTACCACTTCTGGTAGTGATGGCCATGCATGACCCATCATTCTTTCGGTTTTGCACAGTATCGCTAGGTAAAGTGTCGGCCTTTCTTTGGTTGAGTGTTGCTGAAAGTTGACAGAATTGCTGCTCTAGTTGTCTAATTGAAGTGGAATGTGAATCTACTAATTGTTTCATGGCGGACAAATCATTAATTACCTCCGTAACTCCCGCGCTCGTTGCATCCACTCCATTCAATAATTTAGCCATCATGTCTTCCATACTTCCAGAATTAGATATGGTGGTATCACGTCTGCCAGGGGGAACGTACAAACCACTCTTTTCATTCTTGTTCTACCAACTACCTTGGTCTTTGTTTCCAGATTTATCATAATAGTTCCGACCTTGGTTTCCTTGGGCATTCCCGCGGAAACCCCCCTGATTGTTCAAGTAGTTGGCCTCCTCTTCCGAATCAGATTCGTCTCTTCCTTTTGACGCAATCGCTTTCACTTTTTCAGTCTTCCCTAATAGATGCTTTGTAAGAAGATCCATTTGGGTTTTCATGTGCGCCATATCTTGATCACGTTCTTATTCTCTTCTTCATTGGTCAGCAGTCATGCCAATAGATAAAGTGGGGCTTGCTACCTCAGAATCCCTGGTATGCCAAGCTCTACTTTGTTTGGTCATACGATCTAGCATATTGCTTGCTTGACCAAAGGTGAGGTCCATGAAAGAACCTCCAGCTGTGTTGTCCACCACTGGTTTAGTTATTGAATTCAAGGCTCTATACAAGATCTCCATGAGGTTAACATTAGTCATGTGATGGTTTGGGCATCTCGCTAGATTTGTCTTGAACCTCTCCCATGTTTCATGAAGAACTTCAGAGGGAAACTGACGAAAGTTGCTGATTTCATCTCTCAATTGAGCCCTTTTGGATGGCGGAAAGAATCTTTCTAGGAATGCGTCTCTCAATTGCCTCCAATTTGTAATTGAATAAGGAGTCAGCCCATTCAACCATAGTGTTGCCTCCCCAGACAGAGACAATGGAAATAGACGTAATTGAATAGCATTCTGACCAACACCAGGATAGTCAAAGGACTTGCATGTAGAAATAAAGTTGATGAGATGCAAATTCAGATCATCGCCTGCTAGTCCACCAAATAATCCCTTGAGTTGCAAAAGCTGAATTATGGTGCTAGTGATATTGAACTTTGCTCCAGGTGCTAAGGGTGGCAGGATAATGGCTCCTGTGGCACCAGCTTCATCCAAATCCTCATCATCGTCATCAAAAAGAATCTGCACAGCTTGGCGATCAGGTCTCAATCGCATTTGACGATCTCTCCTCTGCATGGGTGCCGCCATCTCAGCAGTATGCCTTAGGTTTAGTAGCTCTTCATCACCCAGATCCTCATCGTCAGGATTTGTTGCTCGCCTACGGTTATCAATATTCTGTTGATGCACTTGAGCAGTTATCCTTTCAATTTCACGTTGTGCATCCATTGATGCACTGAACAAACCTGAATAAAACAAAAACAACAACTAAAAGTAAAAGTACGAGAATCTTTGACCAAAGGGTCTAGTAATTATCACAAACTTGATTGACACTCGTATTCCCCGGCAACGGTGCCACTTTTTGATAACGCTCAATCTACATCTCTTGTGAGTGTAAAGCGGTCGTTAGCAAATATAGAACCCAACCTGCGTTGGGTGTCGATCCCAATGGGAATAGCTTGGCCAACAAGTAAGTAAAATTACTAAACTTTTGGTGCAAGTCTCGTAAGAAGGGGGGAGTCTTGTCATTCAAGTAATGTAAACAAAAGCTGAAAATAATAAAGTAAAGAGAGAGAGATTATTACATAGGTTGACAACAATGAGAATTAAAGCGTTGGGGTTATGTCCACCTTCTGAGGTATACGTCTCTATTGGCTATGAGTGTGTAGAATTCTGACATGCAATTGCTTATAGAGAATTGTAGTCGATGGTAAATCCAAGCGTCTCTCGACCTAAACAAGGTCCCCAAAGTCTTCAAAAATGCTGTTTTAGCTCGGGACATATTTTCCATGCAGTAGTTTTGGTCCTTAGGCGTGTAGAGTTTCTTCCCTTCCTTTGTGAGCTTTCTTTTGCGTCAAGTAAGCCATAAAATGCTGAATTTTGCATCACTTATACCTGAAACTTTACTAATCATGTTCGTTAGCTCATTTATAGGAAAAAAGACTAAAAGTGCATGAAATATATAGTTTCTTCTCAAAACTAGGCTAAAGTATGGGCAAAATATATTGATATAGGCGTGTAAATTCGCCTATCATCAACTACGGCCTTTTAGGCCGCGAAAGTTTGAGGCAATAACAGGTCTTGATGCCCTTAGATGTTCTGGGCCGCACGCGCACTACACAGATGTATTCAACGAGTTTAAAGCCTTGGCCGATAGGCTCGGGTAATCTTTGAAATTTCATCGTGATGGGGATAGATCATTGAAATT
>CM061559.1:14990434-14992934 GCA_030864225.1 Capsicum baccatum var. pendulum
CAATGTAGGCAAGGGAAGTCGGCAAAATGGATTCGTAAGTTTGGGAAAAGGATTGGCTCTGAGGGCTGGGCATGGGGGTCCCAGTACCGAACCCGTCAGCTATCGGTGGGACTGTGTCGCAATAGTAATTCAACCCAGTACGAGAGGAACCGTTGATTCACACAATTGGTCATCGCGCTTGGTTGAAAAGCCACTGGCGCGAAGCTACAGTGTGCTGGATTATGACTGAACCCCTCTAAGTCAGAATCCGGGCTAGAAGCGATGCATGCGCCCGCCGTCCGCTTGCCGACCCGCAGTAGGGGCCTCGGCCCCTAAGGGCACGTGTCGTTAGCTAAGCCGCCGCGGCGGAAGGGTCGCGGCGGCCGCCTTGAACTACAATTTCCATCGAGCGGCGGGCAGAATCCTTTGCAGACAAATTAAATACGCGACGGGGTATTGTAAGTGGCAGAGTGGCCTTGCTGCCACGATCCACTGAGATTCAGCCCTTTGTCGCTCCGGTTCGTCCCTCTCCATCATATCCAACCACCCTGCCGCCCGTCTCCAAAGGAGGTTCGTGCATTCGTCCTTGAAAAATCCCACCAAGTGCTGCGAGCTCACCTCACCCGAGTTAGCCAAGCGTTGCGTGCCTTCCATACCAAACAGTTAAGCATACGATATCAAGTGGCCTTTCGCGAAAAACAATGGCATCTCAACTGGAGGATTTCCGCGATTCGGAGTACGACATAAGTGCTCGGCGAAGCACCGAGAACAATGTCAGTGCGTGGAGGCATGCCGCAATTAGAGGTTTTTGTGACCGTCGAGTGCAATGCTGGAGACGCCTCCAATGATGAACGCCGACGGACGTATAGTGGCCTGCCATGGTGGTGTCTTTGTCAAGTTGGATATCCGTGCACCGTGGCACCAAGGCAGCTTGGCACCGTGGCACCATGGCACCAAGGAACCGTGGCGCCACGGCACCAAGGCACCAAGGTGCCAAGGCACCGTGGCGCCATGGCTCCGTACCAAGGCACCAAGGCGCCAAGGCACCGTGGCGCCATGGCACCGTGGCGCCATGGCACCAAGGCACCATGGCGCCATGGCACCTAGGCACCTTGGCGCCATGGCACCTTGCATACTCATTTTTATACATATCCGCTCTAATTTTTTTATTTTAAATATATTTCGATGTTACCTCATATGTCGTGGCGGTTTTCGTAATGTCCCGTTGACTTCTTTTCAAATTTTTATTTAATATCCTTAAATTTAAATATTTTATATCGTTACGTCATTCGTACAAATGAGCACTCAATTTTTGGTTTAAGGCTACTGCATTCTAATATGCATATTTTGGAGTTGTCACTTATCCGTTGCATTCTGGGCGATTTTCCTAATGACCCCACGTTATTTTTATATTTTTTTAAAATTTTTATTTAATATCCTTAAATTTAAATATTTTATATCATTACGTTATACGTACAAATATGCACTCGATTTTTGGTTCAAGGTTAGTTCATGAGCTGAGAATATTTTCCTAATTGTTTCATATTTTTATAGATATTTTTTCTATTTTTGATTTATTTTTACATATTTTTTGAATTTTAATAAATGATATTAGTAAAAAAATATTTTCTCAACGAAAATTATCATTTACAAATTACGCGACCTTTTTGTGAGTGCACAGGCTCCGTATCTCATCAAAACGTGCAGTTCGGGTCCACATATGTCTGGTATGATTCTCTGGCAAAATCATGTCTACTCCTGTCACTTGGGTTTTTTTAAGCATATATAAGGGGGGTAGAGGTGTTGAAGGCACTTCAAGGCGACTGTCGGTAGTTGGCATAGGCGCTCAGTGGCCATGTCGGCAAGCAGCGTGGGCGCATGGCAGCATGCATGGTTAGTCCGTGCGAGCCGTCCTTGCCCGTGTAGCAACGTCGGCGGCGCTTCATTGTACGCTCGTGTCGGTTATCGGTGGCGTCGTCTACGACGGGGCTGCTGATGCTAGACTTTGGACGAGGCGGTGCCTTCATGCAAGCGGCGAGTACTGGATGATGCTCTCGGGGCAAGCTCCAGGCACTGCACGCATGCGGCCGAGCCCAATCCGCGGAGAGCGCCGGCGGCCGGCGTGGGCGGCACCCGTGCGTGAGCCTCGGCGTGCCTTCATCTCCTCTGCTCCCCCCACGGGCGAGCTATCGTGTCAAGCGGGACTTGCTTCAGCCTTGCAACGTCCGCATGGGCAGCAGCTCACAACATCTATTACCGGGCGTTGGGGCCGGTGCCGGGCGTGCATCGACGGAGCTTTTGGACGCACGGCGCGTGAGTTGTGTTCGGCACGTGCGGTTAGGTTAGATCCCTGCTCGAGCAGCGACGTCCTGACCCGCCTGCCATCTCAGTCGCGGGGCAAGCGCAATGTAGGCTTGCTCGAAGTTGGTTTCCTGTGCTTCATACCTAATGCCCATGCATTATCAAGTTTTATCGATCGCCCTTCACCCCTCAAATTTCGTGCGCGGGGCGAATTGAAAGG
>CM061559.1:14997934-15002934 GCA_030864225.1 Capsicum baccatum var. pendulum
AGCACAACTCACTTTTCGGATTTCTTTTCCTTTTTCTTTTCACAACATACCTCTTATGATAGCACTTTCTTTTTCATAGCACATTCAAGCACAATTACAATTTATAGCATCATACTCACCCAATTTCCTCTTATGTTGTCACATGACTTTTTCACTTTAAAGCACTTAGGAATTTGGATCAAATTACGGTCTTGAAAAAAATGGATTAGGCTTACATGCAAGGTTGTCAAAGAAATAGGCTAAAGGCTCATAAGGGTTTAACTAGGATGATGTCCATGGGTAGGTAAAACTGAAGGTAAACAAATATAGGTTGCCAAAGAAATGCCTAAATCATATCCTAAACTTACATTCCTTATTTTCGCTTTGCATACATACCAGGCAAGTTCTAGCATCAGCCACAAACATAGAATATACTATTATCTCACCCACACAAGGCACATGGTCGACTTGCTTGGAAGTAATATAGACTCTCGACCCAACAATTGAAGGAATTGAATCACACAATATCACATAATGAGTCACAACTAGAGCCTAAACATCTTAATTGTCACAATTGTAGCACATACTCTTGTTATAATCTCATGCTGCCTATCAAAATAATTTCATGCGAAGCTAGAAAAAAAAATTTACTAAAAAAACAAAACGAAACAAAAATGAAACAAAAGAAAATAAATATAGATGCGAATAGAGAAGTATACAAAACAAAAATGAAACAAAAGAAAATAAACATAGATGCGAATAGAGAAGTATACGAAACAAAAATGAAAGAAAAAAAATAAACATAGATGCGAATAGAGAAGTATAGCATGCAATACCACCACCCCACACTTAGTCGGGACACTGTCCTCAGTGGAAAATAAATACGAGGAACCTGGTTGGTCGGACTTATCCTCTATGTCTGGGGTCATACCCCTTGCATTGGAATCATCATCAGAGTCGTCTTCCTCAGAAGTTCCTCATAAGTATCCCACTTAATTCCAAGCGTGAGTCGGGGTATTTGCTGCGAGGAGGGTTCTCCTTGGTCCTTGCGGCCTTTGTTTCTTGCTCTTTTGGGAAGTGGTAGCCTTTTCTTTGCCTTGTCTTGCTTTGTGTGCCATTGTACCTGAGACTAGAAATAGTGTTAATGGTAGCACAATCTCAATGGTTACAATCTATACACAAGCAGTAGGGGTACCACCCCACACTTAGTTTTGTTAACACAAATCAGTGAAGTGAAAGAGGTCGAGTACTCAGATTTTGTCGACATACGTTTTAGGATTGTATTCCGACAATAAAATCAGCAATGCATCACTTACTTGCAGCCATTGGACTACTTTCATGGTAGATATAGCAACACTACTACATAAGGGTTACGACATGGAATAGTTATTCTTACAACAGTCACACCCTCTTATGTCGGTAGGCACTATAAGTCTTATCACGATGAACGGGATAGCCTAACATGTAAGTATCCATGTAGCAATCTTAAACAATGTTCAATATTATAGCAATCCTGCAAATAGTATATCAATGCTATTAAAACCAAATTCAAGTCGGAAACAAGTCAAGATTATCGTATACGTTCACTCACATGATTTTGCATCAATAATCCAAACACATGAACATCACCAATAATCTTTCAAGATGTAGCAATTCATGATAGACATAGCAACGTAGTACTTACGAGAAATAGATGAAGAATAAGAGAGTACTTACTTGCTTGAAGCTTGTGGAGATGGTGTTGTGAATTGGAAGAGCAAAAGAAGAAAATTTTGAGAGGATTTGGAGAGGGAATGCGGTGTCTTTAGGTCAATTTTTAGTGTGGTTATGTTTCAAGACTAAGTCCCCTTTATATAGGAAGAGAATGGGTCGGGTTATGACCCATTTACAATTGGTTTTGGAGACAAAAATTCCACATATGCGGCGCATAATGCTCGGCATATCAATGACATATGTGGCGCATTGTCCATGGCATAATGGAACATATGCGCCGCATAGTCTATGGCATTTCTAGACATATGCGCCGCATAGTCTATGGCATTTGGTCTCAGTATCTCAAATGCCATAGCATAGGCGGCGCATAGTCAAAAGCATACCTAGGAATAGGCGGCGCATAGTGTATAGCACACTAGATTCCGAGTCCTTAGGCTATAGAATAGGTTGTGCATCGTTCGTGGCCTATTTTTACCAAGGCCTAGCCTTCCTCGAGGCCTATTATGACGTGAGAAAGGCTCAATTCATAGCCTTATGCATTACCATTCCTAACTTACCGACTTTACCATACAATTCGTCCAAATCGTCAATTGAAATCAATCTCCTCGTTGCACACTTCTTGCACCTATATTAGCTCAAAACAAATGAACACGATTAGTACGATGGGTTGCCTCCCACCAAGCGCCTTAGTTTTGGTCGTGGAACGACTCTTATTTTTGGATTTTCATTTATCAAAAAGAAAAAATACTAAAACGACGAAACGATAAAACGATAAAATGATGAAATGATGAAATGATAAAACGATGGGTTTCCTCCCATCTAGCGCCTTATTTATTGTCGTGGCTCTACATAGTTACCTCGAGTACTTAGACTTCGTCGAGGTAAGTGATGGATCATTTTCTGAAAGGATTTAGACGATAATGAGGCTTACATGTGGGCATGCGATCTTCTTCAAGATGGCTCTTACAGTTTCCCGGAGAATCTCCAAATATATCATCAATAGTCCAACCCATAGCTCTCTTGTATCTCTTCAGAGCAGAGATGAGAGCTTCTACGTGCTGTTCACTTAAATCATCTATACTCTCCGGAAGTATATTTCTACTTTCCAAGAACACATACCTTAGATAATCGGGAAGCTCTTGCGATTCTAGAATTGGTGGCTCGTCAAAGGGAGTCTTCGCTTTTGGTTGATTCTTAAGATCACAATCTGGTTGCTTAGGAGTATAAGGCTCTATTTCTGTTAGAGCACTCATAAGTTCTTCATGACCTTCATTATCTTCATGCTCAACTTTCAGTGGCACAACAGACAATGGCTCAACAGTAGGCTGTTTCTCTATAGATAATGCTTTCGTATCCTCATGATGAACATCAGCTACAAATAACTCATTCGTATCGCTGGGCTGCTTCATTGTTTTGCATATATCAAACCGTACTACTTCGTCATTAATTCGAAACAAAATCTCATTATCTTTCATGTCAATAAGCACACTTCCAGTTGCAAGGAAAGGACGTCCCAAGATTATGGGAACTTCAGAATCCTCCTTACAATCCAGAATAACGAAGTCGGCAGGAAAGATGAATGAAGAAACTTTCACCAACACATCATTCAAGATACCCACAGGTCATTTTATCGACCTATCAGCCATCACGAGCCTCATATTGGTTGGTGTCGGATCGCCTAGCCCCAACTTTTTGTAGATGGATAGTGGCATCAGATTGATGCTAGCACCTAGATCGCACAATGCTTTGGCAAAGTTCAAAGATCCGACGGTGCAAGGAATAGTGAAAGCTCCGGGGTTGGCCTTCTTCTGAACTATCGATCGGGTAGCAATTGCACTACAATGATGCACATCATATTTCAGCTCATAACTTGCTGTCCTCTTCTTAGTCAAAAGATCTTTCATAAACTTCGCATACCCAGGCATTTGTTCAAGTGCCTCTACTAATGGGACATTAATGGTCAGCTGCTTCAACATAGTCATAAATTTGCTGAACTTAGTGTCATCGGCCTCCTTCTTCAATCTTTGTGGAAAAGGCGGTGGTGGGTATGGAAGTGTTCTCTCCATGTCTTTCTTCTCCTCTTGCTTCCGTTTATCATTTTTTTCAGGCTGCACGTCACTAGGTAAAACATCCTTGATGTTTGAAGTAGTTGTTGCGGCTTCTTCTCTTGTAACGTCACTAGGTGTGGCATCAATGTCTGCTGCTACGTCAACCACTTGCTTGCCTTTTGCTGAAGTTTCCAGCACCTTACCACTCCTGGTAGTGATGGCCATGCATGACCCATCATTCCTTGGGTTTTGGACTGTATCGCTCGGTAAGGTGCCAGCCTTTCTTTGATTGAATGCTGCTGAAAGTTGGCTTAATTGCTGCTCTATTTGCTTGATAGAAGTGGAATGAGAATCAACTAGTTGCTTCATGGAGGCCAAATCGTCAATTACCTCCTTAACTCCCGCGCTCGTTGCTTCCACTCCTTTCAATAACTTAGCCATCATGTCTTCCATAGAATTAGATGTGGAGGTATCACGTCTACCAGGGGGAACGTACAAACCACTATTTTCATTATTTGTCTCTTCCTTTTGACGCAATAGCTTTCACTTTTTCAGTCTTCCCTAATAGATGTTTTGTAAGAAGATCCATTTGGGTTTTCATGTGCGCCATATCTTGATCACGTTCTTCTTCTCTTCTTCTTTGGTCTGCAGACATGCCAATAGATAAAGTGGGGCTTGCTACCTCAGAATCCCTGGTATGCCAAGCTCTACTTTGCTTCGTCATGCGATCTAGCATATTGCTTGCTTGACCAAAGGTGAGGTCCATGAAAGAACCTCCAGCTGCGTTGTCCACCACTGGTTTAGTTATTGAATTCAAGGCTCTATACAAGATCTCCATGAGGTGAACATTAGTCATGTGATGGTTTGGGCATCTCGCTAGCTTTGTCTTGAACCTCTCCCATGTTTCATGAAGAGCTTCAGAGGGAAGCTGACGAAGGTTGCTGATTTCATCTCTTAATTGAGCCCTCTTGGATGGCGGAAAGAATCTTTCTAGGAAAGCGTCTCTCAATTGCCTCCAATTTGTAATAGAATCAGGAGTCAGCCCATTCAACCATAGTGTTGCCTCCCCAGACAGAGACAATGGAAATAGACGTAATCGAATAGCATTCTGACCAACACCAGGATTGTCAAAAGACTTGCATGTAGAAATAAAGTTGATGAGATGCATATTCGAATCATCGCCTGCTAGTCCACCAAATAATCCCTTGAGTTGCAATAACTGAATCATGGTGCTTGTGATGTTGAACTTGGCTCCGGGCG
>CM061559.1:15040018-15042518 GCA_030864225.1 Capsicum baccatum var. pendulum
CTGCCATCTCATTCGCGGGGCAAGTGCAATGTAGGCTTTCTCGAAGTCAGTTTCCTGTGCTTCATACCGTATGTCCAGGCATTATCAAGTTTTATCGATCGCCCTTCGACCTTCACATTTCGTGCGCGGGGCAAATCGAAAGGCCTCCCTCGCATCCCAAGACTCCCTCGCTTCGTCGTGCGATATCGTGGTCCACGATCGGTGGTACGGATTCTCGGATGCGGCAGACGCAACGGGCATGGGGACTTCATCGGCTACTATCTGCCCCATACGACGCTCCTTGCAAACGACGGTCGCGCTACCTTGAATCCGTCCGCGCCCCCGCGGGCAGGCTGGGCTCATGCGATGCCGACATTGATGAGGAATGCTACCGGGTTGATCCTGCCAGTAGTCATATGCTTGTCTCAAAGATTAAGCCATGCATGTGTAAGTATGAGAAAATTCAGACTGTGAAACTGCGAATGGCTCATTAAATTAGTTATAGTTTGTTTAATGGTATCTACTACTCGAATAACCGTAGTAATTCTAGAGCTAATACATGTAATAAACCCCAACTTCTGGAAGAGATGCATTTATTAGATAAAAGGTTGACGCGGGCTCTGCCCGTTGCTGCGATGATTCATGATAACTCGACGGATCGCACGGCCATCATACCGGCGATGCATCATTTAAATTTCTGCCCTATCAACTTTAGATGGTAGGATAGTCTCCTACCATGGTGGTGATGGGTGACGAAGAATTAGGGTTCGATTCCGGAGAGGGAGCCTGATAAACGGCTACCACATCCAAGCAAGGCAGCAGGCGCGCAAATTACCTTATCCTGACACGGGGAGGTAGTGACAATAAATAACAATACCGGGCTCAATGAGTCTGGTAATTGGAATGAGTACAATCTAAATCCATTAACGAGGATCCATTAGAGGGCAAGTCTGGTGCCAGTAGCCGCGGTAATTCCAGCTCCAATAGTGTATATTTAAGTTGTTGCAGTTAAAAAGCTCGTAGTTGGACTTTGGGATGGGCCGGCCGGTCCGCCTATGGTGTGCACCGATCGTCTCGTCCCTTCGGTCGGCGATGCGCTCCTAGACTTAACTGGCCCGGTCGTGCCTCCGACGCTGTTACTTTGAAGAAATTAGAGTGCTCAAAGCAATCCTACGCTCTGTATACATTAGCATGGGATAACATTATAGGATTTCGGTCCTATTACATTGGCCTTCGGGATCAGAGTAATGATTAACAGGGACAGTCGGGGGCATTCATATTTCCTAGTTAGAGGTGAAATTCATGGATTTATGAAAGACGAACAACTGCGAAAGCATTTGCCAAGGATGGTTTTATTAATCAAGAACGAAAGTTGGGGGCTTGAAGGCGATCAGATACAGTCCTAGTCTCAACCATAAACGATGCCGACCAGGGATCAGCGGATGTTGCTTTTAGGACTCCACCGGCACCTTATGAGAAATCAAAGTTTTTGGGTTCCGGGGGGAGTATGGTCGCAAGGCTGAAACTTAAAGTAATTGACGGAAGGGCACCAGCAGGAGTGGAGCCTGCGGCTTAATTAGACTCAACACGGGGAAACTTACCAGTTCCAGACATAGTAAGGATTGACAGACTGAGAGCTCTTTCTTGATTCTATGGGTGGTGGTGCATGGCCTTTCTTAGTTGGTAGAGCGATTTGCCTAGTTAATTCCGTTAACGAACGAGACCTCAGCCTGCTAACTAGCTATGCAGAGGTATCCCTTCGCGGACAGCTTCTTCGAGGGACTACGGCCTTTTAGGCCGAGGAAGTTTGAGGCAATAACAGGTCTGTGATGCCCTTAGATGTTCTGGGCCGCATGCGCACTACACTGATGTATTCAACGAGTTTATAGCCTTGGCCGACAGGCTCGGGTAATCGTTGAAATTTTATCATGATGGGGATAGATCATTGAAATTGTTGGTCTTCAACGACGAATTCTTAGTAAGCGTGAGTCATCAGCTCGCGTTGACTATGTCTCTACCCTTTGTACACACCGCCCATCGCTCCTACCGATTGAAAGATCCAGTGAAATGTTTGGTTCGAGGCGACGTGGGCGGTTCACTGCCCGCGACGTCGCGAGAAGTCCATTGAACCTTATCATTTAGAGGAAGGAGAAGTCGTAACAAGGTTTACGTAGGTGAACCTGCGAAAGGATCATTGTGGAAACCTGTACAGCAGAACGACCCCGGGAATGTGTTTAACAACTGGGGAGTCCGCGCGGGCGGGGTGCTCCGGCACTCTGCACGAGCGCCTTTCCCCTTCCAGGCGGGCGCGCCCCAGCGCGCGCGGCAGGCGACCAAAGAACCCCGGTGCGGAATGCGCCAAGGAATACTTGAATCGATAGCCTGCCCCTCGCTCCCCGTCCGTGGCGTGCTTCGGGGGTAGCTGTGCTTTTTCTGTAAACGAAAATGACTCTCGGCAACGGATATCTCGGCTCTCGCATCGATGAAGACATTGCGAAATGCGATACTTTGTGTGAATTGC
>CM061559.1:15055018-15057518 GCA_030864225.1 Capsicum baccatum var. pendulum
TAAGTGGCCTTTCGCGAAAAACAACGGCATCGCAATTGGAGGATTTCCGCGATTCGGAGTGCGGCATAACTGCTCAGCGAAGCGCCGAGAACAACGTCGGTGCGTGGAGGCATGCCACAATTAGAGGTTTTCGTGACCGTCGAGTGCAATGCTGGAGACGCCTACAATGACGAACGCCGACGGACGTATAGTGGCCTGCCATGGTGGTGTCTTTGTCAAGTTATATATCCGTGCATCGTGGCACCAAGGCATCTTGGCACCGTGGCGCCATGGCACCAAGGCACCGTGGCGCCATGGAACCAAGGCACCAAGGCACCATGGCTCCGTGGCGCCATGGCACAAACGCACCAACGCACCGTGGGGCCATGGCACCAAGGCACCAACGCATCGTGGAGCCATGGCACCATGGCACCATGGCACTATGGCACCAAGGCACCAAGGCACCGTGGTGCCATGGCACCAAGGCACCAAGGCACCATGGCGCCATGGCACCTAGGCACCTTGGCGCCCTGGCACCAAGGTGGCGCGGCGCAATGGCACCATGGCACCGTGTCACACAGGCACCATGGCACCAAGGCAACTTGGCACACAGGCACCGTGGCACCATAGCACCGTGGCACACAGGCACCGTGGCACCATGGCACCGTGGCACACAGGCACCGTGGCACCATGGCACCGTGGCACACAGGCACCATGGCACCAAGGCAGCTTGGCACCGTGGAGCCATGGAACCAAGGCACCAAGGCACCATGGCTACTTCGCGCCATGGCACCAAGGCACCGTGGCACCATGGCACCAAGGCACCAAGGCACCGTGTCGCCATGGCACCGTGGCACCATGGCACCGTGGCGCCATGGCACCGTGGTACCCTGGCACCGTGTCACCAAGGCACCAAGGCACCGTGGCGCCATGGCACCAAGGCACCATGGCGCCATGGCACCTAGGCACCTTAGCGCCATTGAACCAAAGCGGCGCGGCGCCATGGTACCATGGCACCGTGTCACACAGGAACCATGGCACCAAGGCAGGTTGGCACACAGGCACCGTGGCACCATAGCACCGTGGCACACAGGCACCGTGGCACCATGGCACCGTGGCACACAGGCACCGTGGCACCATGGCACCGTGGCACACAGGCACCATGGCACAAATGCAGCTTGGCACACAGGCACCGTGGCACCATAGCACCGTGGCACACAGGCACCGTGGCACCATGGCACCGTGGCACACAGGCACCGTGGCACCATGGCACCGTGGCACACAGGCACCATGGCACCAAGGCAGCTTGGCACCGTGGAGCCATGGAACCAAGGCACCAAGGCACCATGGCTACGTCGCGCCATGGCACCAAGGCACCGTGGCACCATGACACTAAGGCACCAAGGCACCGTGGCGCCATGGCACCGTGGCACTATGGCATCGTGGCGCCATGGCACCGTGGTACCCTGGCACCGTGGCACCAAGGCACCAAGGCACCGTGGCGCCATGGCACCAAGGCACCAAGGCACCATGGCGCCATGGCACCTAGGCACCTTAGCGCCATGGAACCAAGGCGGCGCGGCGCCATGGTACCATGGCACCGTGTCACACAGGAACCATGGCACCAAGGCAGCATGGCACACAGGCACCGTGGCACCATAGCACCGTGTCACACAGGCACCATGGCACCGTGGCACACAGGCACCGTGGCACCATGGCACCGTGGCACACAGGCACCATGGCACCAAGGAAGCTTGGCACCGTGGCGCCATGGCACCAAGGCACCAATGTACCATGGCACCATGGCACCATGGCACCATGGCACCATGGCACCAAGGCAGCAAGGCACCGCGGCACCATGGCATCGTGGCACCATGGCACCGGGGCATCGTGGCACCATGGCACCCATGCACCAAGGCACTGTCGTGATGCCATGGCAACGTGGCACTAAGGCACCAAGGCACCGTGGCACCAGTCCACCGTGGCACCATAGCACCGTGGCACCATGGCACCAAGGAAGCATGGCACCGTGGCACCAAGGCACCGTGGCGCCGTGGCACCGTGGCACCAAGGCACCATGGCACCAAGGCACCAAGGCACCATGGCACCAAGGCACTAACGCACCGTGGAAAAATCAAAATAGCGTAAACCTACGTTCGATTATCCTAATATTTTCCCGACGTTCATCCATCCTCCTCACCGTTACATACTTATTTTTCTACATATCCGCTCCAATTTTTTTATTTTAAATATATTTCAATGTTACCTCATATGTCGTGGCGGTTTTCGTAATGTCCCGTCGCCTTCTTTACAAATTTTTATTTAATATCCTTAAATTTAAATATTTTATATCGTTACGTCATTCGTACAAATGCGCACTCAATTGTTTGTTTAAGGCTACTTCATTCTAATATGCATATTTTGGGGTTGTCACTTATTCGTTGCATTCTGGCTTATTTTCCTAATGACCCCACTTTAGTTTTATATTTTTTTAAAATTTTTATTTAATATCCTTAAATTT
>CM061559.1:15062518-15072518 GCA_030864225.1 Capsicum baccatum var. pendulum
ATCAAGAAAATCATACACATGTGAATAAATCATAATAGAAGTCAACCACACTTCATAAACACTTTTAGGATCATGTACATTATCATTAATCTGAACTGGGTTCTTGAATTCAAACACATTTGTGGAATGGTATATATTCGTTCATTTCATTCTTTACAATTATCATTCGCCATTACCTCCTCCTCCCGAACCTCCAACCACCTGACAATAATCAATATTGTACCGTACTATGACCATTAGGCTGCCTCCAGTACATATCAATTGGGATCGACCCATGCTAGGCTTATACCCCTGGGATACCACCCATAAACACATAAATAGGGATCGACCCATGCTAGGCTTATGCCCCTGGGATACCACCCACACGTATATCAAGTAACACACATAAGAAATCTTTCCAATAACTTAGTTCAAAATCTTTTGAGATTATTACATTAGTGTTCATGCCAATAAAGTACCTTTGTAACAATGATACATCAATAGGAATCAAGTAATAGACCTTCTATAGAATAACGATGTAATAAAGACTCATTAGTACATCAACAATGTGTTTCAGAATCATCAATATCACAACAATGAAATAGGAGCCTTTTGGTATATCAATGAAATATTTTGACACTTTATAGAATGGAAACAACTTCGTTGGTAATGTAGAACAATACATGTGTTTGGACAACCTTGGAATCTTACTTGATGGAACATTGGTGTTTTCATGCCAAAGAACATCGTTAGAGTATGCTTTACATACCTCGTTGTAGATTCGGACACCAATTCGACACAACTTCCCGCCTTTACAAATCACTTATCTACAATGAAATATTTGGCATCTAGTATTAGCAACCCAACACCACAATTATGTTCCATAATTCCATACAACCAATATTTGTAAAACATTCCAAAAACCAACTTGATCAATAGGTTTATGTGTATATATATATATATAATAATCATTTCAATACCACACCATCACACCAAATCCCTTTACAATTCAACATAATCCAACCATGCACAAGAATAATCCAACATCATTTCCAATCATCTTTCAACAACAATCAAATAACATACTTCTTATGCTCACATGCATATATATATATATACATATCCATATAAATAACACCAACATAATTTACATCCTTACCATAAAATGGACCTTTTGATTTCGAAGTCCTGTTGGCACAAATAAGGGGTGCTTCTCGAAGCCCTTGAGACGGTGAACACAACTACGGAATTAATTTGGGTTTTCTACGGTTGAATCACAAGATAATTGGTGTTGAAATTAGGCTAGGGTTTCTTATTTCCAATAATATGATGATATTTGATGGATATAAGACCAATTATATCTATATAATGACCAATTTTCGTCCAAGAGGTGATGGAAAATGACCATATTGCCCTTAAAAATTTAAGTAAATCCGAATCTGTCCATGGTGGACTGTTTTGACAGGCTAAAGTAAATCAGCCATAACTCTTTTCTCCGATATCGGATTTGGGTGAAATTGGTATAGTTGGATATATAATTCAAAGGACTTTCATTTCATATAAAGTAGGCCACCCAGTTAGTCCTGTACAAGGAGTTATGATCGTTTGAAGTTGACCCTAAAAATCTATTTTGAGAGGCTGAAGTAAAACGAGTATAACTTCTTACTCAGATGTTGAATTTGGATGAAACCAATTGCATTGGAAAGAATACTCAAAGATATTTCTTTTGATAGGTGGTATCTCTCCAATTTCATTATATTGAGAGAATTATGATCGTTCAAAGTCGACCCAAAAAACTAGCAGGCCTTAGTAGTTTGAATTTCCTGCACATTTACTGTTCACAATTATCCCGGCCACCGTTTTATAGTTTCGAACGTACTCGATTATATCCGAAACTTATCCGCTTTTGGAAATCTTTATATCGTTGAAAATCTTATTCAATAAAATTCGTATGGAACCATCGACGGGCAAATTCCGGTATAAATAATGTCGATTCCCATACACATATAATCAAACTATACACTTGAAACCATCTCAAAATAATCAATACTCATACTTAAACTCATATATACCTAACTTAGGATCAATACATATACTCCAACACATATAACCATGGCTAATGCACATAATTAAGTGTGGGGTGTTACATCCATCCCCCCTTAAGGACATTCGTCCTCGAATGTAAATGTAGTTATTTAGCCGAAACAAGTTCGAATTCATAATTGATATTCACGTCATCATATAGATATTATGCATATGTAAAAATTTACTTGTTAGGGTCCCAGTTACACTCCTTGCACTTCTTTTTCACCTTTGAAAAAATAAGGGTATTTCGATTTCATTGCTTCCTCCGCTTCCCATGTAATCTCTTCCCTTTGTTTATTTCTCCAAAGTACTTTCATCGATGCTACTTCTTTATTTCTCATCTTCTTAACTTGACGATCTAATATAGCAATAGCCATCTCCTCATAGGTAAGATCTTCTGTTACTTGCACATCTTCAGTAGAAGTAATAAAGGACGGATCTCCGATGCACTTTCGAAGCATCGATACATGAAATACTGGATGCACTTATGAGAGTTCCTGGGATAGCTCTAATTCATACGCAACGTTCCCACTTCTTCGAATAATCTTATATGGGCCTATATATCGTGGACTCAAATTTCCTTTCTTGCCAAATCTCATCACCCCTTTCATTGGCGATACCTTCAAAAATACCCAATCGCCTAACGAAAACTCTAGCCCTCTTCTTCTACTATCCGCATATGACTTGTGTCGACTTTGGGCTATTTTCAACTATTGCTGAATCACCTTGACTTTTTCTATGGCTTGATACACAAGATCCGGTCCGAACATAAGAGTTTCACCCGCTTTGAACCATCCTATTGGTGATCTACACTTCCTCCCATATAAAGCTTCATATGGTGCCATTTTGATACTTTAATGATAGCTATTATTGTAGGCAAACTCAATAAGAGGTAAATGATCATCCCAGCTGCCTTTAAAATCTATAACACATGCTCGTAGCATATCTTCAAGTGTTTGAATGGTGCGCTCTGCTTGTCCATCCGTCTGAGGTTGAAAAGCTGTACTCAGATTCACTTGTGTTCCCAAACTCCGTTGGAAAGACTTCCAAAAGTTTGCAGTAAATTGAGTTCCCCGATCCGATATAATAGAAGTTGGCACTCCATGCAATCGGACTATTTCTTTAACATACAGCTTCGAATATTCTTCAACTGTGTAAGTGTTCTTAACGGGTAAGAAATGTGCAGATTTAGTAAGCCTATCCACAATCACCCATATAGAATCAAATTTCTGAGATGTACGAGGCAAACCTGTAACAAAATCCATGTTGATCATGTCCCACTTCCAAATTGGAAGATCTATGCATTGCATATAGCCTCCGGGTTTTTGGTGCTCAACTTTAACTCTTTGACAATTTGGACATTCAGCTAGAAATTCTGCAATGCTCTTCTTCATGTCATTCCACCAATACATATCTTTCAAATCTTGATACATTTTGGTTGATCCTGGATGAATGGAATACCTTGAAAAATGTGCCTCTATCATAATCTTCTTTCTTAGCCCGTCTACTTCCGGCACACACAATTGGTTTTGGCACTGAAGTACTCCTTCTCGCGTAAGCTCAAATGCCTTGGTCGCACCACTCTGAACGTTCTCCTTAAGCTGTAATAAAATAGGATCTGCATCTTGCTTCTCTTTCACCTCAGCTACTAATGAGGATTCGCGGCATTATGCACAATAAGCTCCTCGTTCGGAGTTCCAAGAAGGCGAACTCCCAAACTAGCTAACTGGTGAAGATCTTTAATCATCCCTTGCCTTTCTATGGGCGCCAACATAGCCTTACGACTTAACGCATCAGCTACCACATTTGCTTTCCCTAGATGGTACAAGATATAAACATCGTAGTCCTTTAATAGTTCAAGCCATCTCTGTTGCCTTAAATTTAGATCCTTCTGATTAAAAATATATTGCAAGCTCTTATGGTCAGTATATATATCAACATGAACCCTATATAAGTAGTGGCGCCATATCTTTAAAGCAAAAATAACTGCTGCTAGCTCAAGATCGTGTGTAGGATAAATTTTCTCATGTGGCCGCAATTGTCTAGAAGCATATGCTATTACCTTACCATGCTGCATCAATACACATCCTAAACCAATTTTTAAAGCATCACAATACACTGTATACCCTTCGGTGCCTTCTGGAAGTACCAACACGGGTGTAGAAATCAACTTGTTCTTCAATTCTTAGAAACTCTCCTCACACGCATCATTCCATTGGAACTTGGATGCTTTATGCGTTAGCTTGGTTAAGGGTGCTGAAATGGAAGAAAACTCTTTAAAAAACCTTCTATAATAACCGGCCAACCCGAGAAAACTACGAATCTCCGTAGGCGTTGTGGGCCTTGGCCAGTTCATCACAGCTTCTATCTTTTGAGCATCAACCTTTACCCCTTCACTAGATACAATATGACCCAAAAATGCCACCGACTTTAACCAAAACTCACATTTAGAGAACTTTGCATAAAGCTTACAATCACGAAGAGTCTGCAATATCTGTCGTAAGTGATTGGCATGGTGATCTTCTGATCTAGAATAAACTAGAATATCATCTATAAAAACTATCACAAATACATCCAGAAATGGCTTAAACACCCTATTCATCAAATCCATAAAAGCTGCAGGTGCATTTGTTATCCCAAATGACATAACTAGAAACTCATAATGACCATACCTTGTTCGGAAAGCTTTTTTGGGTATATCTTTTTCTTTGACCCTCACTTGGTGGTAACCTGACCTCAAATCAATCTTAGAAAAGCACTTGGCGCCCTGTAACTGATCAAATAAATCATCAATTCTTGGGAGTGGATATTTATTCCTAATAGTCACCTTATTCAATTGCCAATAATCAATACACATCCTCAGCAAGCCATCCTTTTTACGCACAAATAACACTGGTGCTCCCCAGGGGGACATACTAGGCCTTATGAATCCCTTCTCTAGCAAATCTTTCAATTCTCGCAATTCTGCTGGGGCCATTCTATATTGAGGAATGGATATTGGTTGGGTTCCTGGTATTACATCAATAGCAAACTCTACTTCTCGTTCAGGAGGCAAACCTGGAAGATCTTCAGGGAATACATCAGGAAATTCATTTACCACTGGTACAATGTGAAGATCTGGTGATTCCGATTCCGTATTCTTTACTTTAACTAAATGACATATGTAGGCCTTGGAAATCATTGTTCTCGCTTTGAAATAAGAAATAAATCTACCTCTTGGTGCGCCAATCTTACCTTGCCATTCAATAACTGCTTCATCAGGAAAATGTAAATACATCTTTTTTGTACAACAGTCAATTTTGGCACAACAAGACGCCAACCAATCCATACCCATTATAACATCAAAATCTACCATTTCTAGTTTCACAAGATTGGCCATCGTGTCTCGACCACACACAGTTACTACACAATCTTTATAAACTCTTCTAGCAATAATAGATTCCCCAACCGGGGTATACACTTCCAACGGTTTATCTAACAATTCGGGGGTCCTTTTGAACTTTCCAGCAACCAAAGGAGTAACATATGATAATGTAGAACCGGGATCAATTAGAGCATATACATCAAATGAAAATATGGACAACGTACCCGTAACCATATCTGGGGAAGGCTCTAGATTCTGTCGATCCGCTAAAGCATAAGTGAGATTCTGAGTCCCGCTGGAACTGGCGACTCTTTTTTCATTGCTAGTGTGACCCGCAGGTCATGCACCTCTACCAGAATAAGATACCGGTGACGATGATGCAACAGCTGATCCCAAAGGTCGTGCTATGCCACCTGCGCCTCTTCGTGGGCATTCTCTCATCATATGCCATGTCATACCACACCAATAACAAACATTTGTTCCCATTCGACATACGCCCATATGATGCCTTACACATTTATTGCATGGCTCTTGAGGAGGTCTCGATTGGCTCATATTCTCTTGCCCATGATAACCCACAGATCGCGAACTATGACCCTCACTTGTTTGCCCAAATTGAATGCCTCTGAACCCCTGATGTTGTGGTGGAGCACTAACTGCAGAATAAGAATAATGGCTTAGGTGGTCTAACAGAAAATTGAGTTCTAAAACCTCCTTGTGGCGCCATAAACTGCCCTGTAGATCTGGCCCTCTTAGAAGATCCGCTTTCAAATTCCTGTGTTCTTCTTCTTTGCCTCTGATCTTCCATTTTCTGTGCAAATGCTTGGATCCTAGCTATATCCATATCCTTATTCAGTGCAGCAATAGTACAATCCCTAACCAAATACGGATCCAATCCATTCACATACCAATGAACTCTGTCATCCATAGTAGCTATAACATTAGGAGCATATCTGGACAAGGAATTAAATCGAAGACTATACTCCCTCACACTTGTATTACCCTGCCGAAGATTTAAGAACTGATCCGCACGGGCCTGACGAGTCTCATGTGGAAGATAATGATCAATAAATGCCTCTTTGAACTATTTCCAAGTAGCTGGGGGTGCATCAATGCCCCTTGACCGTTTCCAGTCTTCATACCAATATATAGCCTCACCTTTGAATCTATATGCAACTAACTCCACTGTCTTTCTACCCGATACATGTATCACCTCTAGGGCCCTTCGGGTCTAATCAATAAAGTCCTGCGGATCTTCATTAACATCGGATCCGGTAAAAGTAGGCGGATCCATCTTAAGAAAATCTTGCGTTCGAAGACTAGCCCCCCTATCAGTACCGCTAGAACCCGTGGCAGGAATAGCTTGCCCTTGGACTTGCCTAGTAACTATACGAGTCAACAGTTGCACTGCATTTCTAAGATCTTGATCAACGACATTAATAGGTGGCTCTGGGGATATAGTTCTCCTCCCCCTTATTTCTTCCGGACTGGGGGAAGTTTCTGATGCATGCTCAACTGGAGCCTCACTTTGATTAACTGGTATAGTGGGTGACTTACTAGTCCCCTCTCCGGCAGCCATATCTACTTTCTTACCGGTATTCTTGCTTCTGGTAACCGGCATCATTACTATAATAAGAGAAAAAAACTGATTCAGTGGCCAACTATGACTTCATATACAATATAAGCTCTATCGCACGATCTAAGAAATGAAGAAAAGAAACAATTCCTAAATGTCCATAGCCTCCTGTTTATAGATGTGGTGCACAACACACTGATAAACAAGACTCTACGTTGACACGGCTTTGTAGACTCACTAGGACGAACCTCTCTTATACCACTTTTGTCACGCCCCAAAATCCCATTGGGCCGGGCAGGCACCCGAAGCCGAGAAGGCCCGGGAGAACCCATTCAAATACCTGTACCTTCACTTACATTCACCAAAAATTTGGGCAGTACTTCATTACATATAGAAGGGTCTAATTTCCTTTATCAGCACAACACGCACTAATATATATATATATATATAATACTTGGCCGTCGGGGCCACCACATATACAAATATAACATCACTATATAAACTCCCATGACTTGACCCTTCCTTATGCATACAAAGCCTCTAGGACATATATACATGACATAACTAGGGTCTGGACAAACCCCCTCCCACACATGACTCCTGTACAATAACAAAACATAAGGAACCGACTCGGAAAGCTCTGAAGCAAACTGGACCTCACCAACAATAGCTGTACGACCCGGCTCCTATCTATGCTATGAATAAGCTGAAGTACCTGTGCCTGCAGCATGAAATGCAGGTCCCCCGTGAGGGACGTCAGTAAAAAATATGTACTGAGTATGTAAAGCTGTAGATAATCATATGTGATATGGGGGATCAAGAAAATCATACACATGTGAATAAATCATAATAGAAGTGAACAAAACTTCATAAACACTTTTAGGATCATGTACATTATCATTAATCTGAACTGGGTTCTTGAATTCAAACACATTTGTGGAACGGTATATATTCGTTCATTTCATTCTTTACAATTATCATTCGCCATTACCTCCTCCTCCCGAACCTCCAACCACCTAACAATAATCAATACTGTACCATACTGTGACCATTAGGCTGCCTCCAGTACATATCAATTGGGATCGACCCATGCTAGGCTTATGCCCCTGGGATACCACCCATAAACACATAAATAGGGATCGGCCCATGCTAGGCTTATGCCCCTGGGATACCACCCACACGTATATCAAGTAACACACATAAGAAATCTTTCCAATAACTTAGTTCAAAAGCTTTTGAGATTATTACATTAGTGTTCATGCCAATAAAGTACCTTTGGAACAATGATACATCAATAGGAATCAAGTAATAGACCTTCTATACAATAATGATGTAATCAAGACTCATTAGTACATCAACAATGTGTTTCAGAATCATCAATATCACAACAATGAAATAGGAGCCTTTTGGTATATCAATGAAATATTTTGACACTTTATAGAATGGAAACAACTTCGTTGGTAATGTAGAACAATACATGTGTTTGGACAACCTTGGAATCTTACTTGATGGAACATTGGTGTTTTCATGCCAAAGAACATCGTTAGAGTATGCTTTACATACCTCATTGTAGATTCGGACACCAATTCGACACAACTTCCCGCCTTTACAAATCACTTATCTACAATGAAATATTTGGCATCTAGTATTAGCAAACCAACACCACAATTTTGTTCCATAATTCCATACAACCAATATTTGTAAAACATTCCAAAAACCAACTTGATCAATAGGTTTATGTGTATATATATATATATAATCATCATTTCAATACCACATCATCACACCAAATCCCTTTACAATTCAACATAATCCAACCATGCACAAGAATAATCCAACATCATTTCCAATCATCTTTCAACAACAATCAAATAACATACTTCTTATGCTCACATGCATATATATATATACACATATCCATATAAATAACACCAACATAATTTACATCCTTACCATAAAATGGCCCTTTTGATTTCGAAGTCCTGTTGGCACAAATAAGGGGTGCTTCTCGAAGCCCTCGAGACGGTGAACACAACTACGGAATTAATTTGGATTTTCTACAGTTGAATCACAAGATAATTGGTGTTGAAATTAGGCTAGGGTTTCTTATTTCCAATAATATGATGATAATTGATGGATATAAGACCAATTATATCTATATAATGACCAATTTTCGTCCAAGAGGTGATGGAAAATGACCATATTGCCCTTAAAAATTTAAGTAAATCCGAATCTATCCATGGTGGACTGTTTTGACAGGCTAAAGTAAATCAGCCATAACTCGTTTCTCCGATATCCTATTTGGGTTAAATTGGTATCGTTGGATAGATAATTCAAAGGGATTTCATTTCATATAAAGTAGGCCACCCAGTTCGTCCTGTACTAGGAGTTATGAGCATTTGAAGTTGACCTTAAAAATCTGTTTTGAGAGGCTGAAGTAAAACGAGTATAACTCCTTACTCAGATGTTGGATTTGGATGAAACCAGTTGAATTTGAAAGAAGACTCAACGATATTTCTTTTGATAGGTGGTATCTCGCCCAGTTCATTTTATTGAGGGAGTTATGATCGTTCAAAGTCGACCCAAAAAACTAGCAGGCCTCAGTAGTTTGAATTTCCTGCACATTTACTGTTCACAATTATCCCGGCCACCGTTTTATAGTTTCGAACGTGCTCGATTATATCCGAAACTTATCAGTTTTTGGAAATCTTTATATAGTTGGAAAGCTTATTCAATAAAATTCATATGGAACCATCGACGGGCAAATTCCGGTATAAATAAAGTCGATTCCCATACACATATAATCAAACATACACTTGAAACCATCTCAAAATAATCAATAATCACACCTAAACTCATATATACCTAACTTAGGATCAATACATATACTCCAACACATATAAACATGGTTAATGTACTTAATTAAGTGTGGGGTGTTACAGCACCGCCGACCGACCTTGATCTTCTGAGAAGGGTTCGAGTGTGAGCATACCTTT
>CM061559.1:15077518-15080018 GCA_030864225.1 Capsicum baccatum var. pendulum
TGACGGAGCATTTGGACGCACGACGCGTGAGTTATGTTCGGCACGTGCGGTTAGGTTGGATCCCTGCTCGAGCAGCGACGTCCTGACCCGCCTGCCATCTCAGTCGCGGGGCAAGCGCAATGTAGGATATCTCGAAGTCGGTTTCCTGTGTTGCATACCTAATGCCCAGGCATTATCAAGTTTTATCGATCGCCCATCGCCCCTCGCATTTCATGCGCGGGGCGAATCGAAAGGCCACCCTCGCATCCCGCGACTCCCTCGTTTCGTTGTGCGATGTTGTGGTCCGCGAGCGGCAGTCCGGATTCTTGGATATAGCAGACGCAGCGGTCATAGGGCCTTCATCGGCTCCTATCTGCCCCGTGCGACGCTCCTTGCTAACGACAGTCGCGCTCACCTTGAATCTGTCCGCGCCCCCGCAGGCAGGCCGGGCTCATGCGACGCCGATGTCGATGAGGAATGCTACCTAGTTGATCCTTCCAGTAGTCATATGCTTGTCTCAAGATTAAGCCATTCATGTGTAAGTATGAACAAATTCAGACTGTGAAAATGCAAATGGCTCATTAAATCAGTTATAGTTTGTTTGATGGTATCTACTACTTGGATAACTGTAGTAATTCTAGAGCTAATACGTGCAACAAACCCCGACTTCTGGAAGAGATGCATTTATTAGATAAAAGGTCAACGCGGGCTTTGCACGGTGCTGCGATGATTCATGATAACTCAACGGATCGCACGGCCATCATGTCGGCGATGCATCATTCAAATTTCTACCCTATCAACTTTCGATGGTAGGATAGTGGCCTACCATGGTGGTGATGGGCAATGGAGAATTAGGGTTCTATTTAGGAGAGGGAGCCTGATAAACGGCTACCACATCCAAGGAAGGCAGCAGGTGCGCAAATTACCCAATCCTGACACGGGGAGGTAGTGACAATAAATAACAATCCCTTAACGAGGATCCATTGGAGGGAAAGTCTGGTGCCAGCAGCCGCGGTAATTCCAGCTCCAATAGCGTATATTTAAGTTGTTGCAGTTGAAAAGCTCGTAGTTGGACTTTGGGATGGGCTGGCCGGTCCGCCTATGGTGTGCACCGATCGTATCGTCCCTTCTATCGGCGATGCGCTCCTGGCCTTAATTGGCCGGGTCGTGCCTCCGGCGCTGTTACTTTGAAGAAATTAAAGTGCTCAAAGCAAGCCTACGCTCTGTATACAATAGCATGGCATAACATTATAGGATTTCGGTCCTATGACGTTGGCCTTCTGGATCGGAGTAATGATTAACAGGAACAGTCGGGGGCATTCGGACTTCATAGTCAGAGGTGAAATTCTTGGATTTATGAAAGACCAACAACTGCGAAAGCATTTACAAAGGATGTTTTCATTAATCAATAACGGAAGTTGGGGGCTCGAAGGCGATCAGATACCGTCCTACTCTCAACCATAAATGATGCCAACCAGGGATCAGCGAATGTTGCTTTTAGGACTCCACCGGCACCTTATGAGAAATCAAAGTTTTTGGGTTCCGGGGGGAGTATGGTTGCAAGGCTGAAACTTAAAGGAATTGACGGAAGGGCACCACCAGGAGTGGAGTCTGCGGCTTAATTTGACTCAACACGGGGAAACTTACCAGGTCCAGACATAGTAAGGATTGACAGACTGAGAGCTCTTTCTTGATTATATGGGTGGTGGTGCATGGTCGTTCTTAGTTAGTGGAGCGATTTATCTGGTTAATTCCGTTAACGAACGAGACCTCAGCCTGCTAACTAGCTATGCGGAGGTATCCTTTCGCGGCCAGCTTCTTAGAGGGACTACGGCCTTTTAGGCCGCAGAAGTTTGAGGCAATAACAGGTCTGTGATGCCCTTAGATGTTCTGGGCCGCACGCACACTACGCTGATGTATTCAACGAGTTTATAGCCTTGGCCGACAGGCTCGGGTAATCTTTGAAATTTCATTGTGATGGGGATAGATCATTGAAATTGTTGGTCTTCAACGTGGAATTCCTAGTAAGCGCGAGTCATCAGCTCGCGTTGACTGCGTCCCTGCCCTTTGTACACACCGCCCGTCGCTCCTACCGATTTAATGATCCGGTGAAATGTTTGGATCGCAGCGACGTGGGTGGTTCGCTGCCTGCGACGTCGCCAGAAGTCCATTGAACCTTATCCTTTAGAGGATGGAGAAGTCATAACAAGGTTTCTGTAAGTGAACCTGCGAAATGATCATTGTGGAAACCTGCACAGCAGAACAACCCCGGGAACGTGTTTAACAACTGGGGAGTCCGCACGGGCGGGGTGCTCTGGCACTCTGCACGAGCGCCTCCCCCTGTCCACGACGGGCGCGCCCCAGCGCGCGGCGGGCGACCAACGAACCCCGGCGCGGAAAACGCCAAGGAATACTTGAATCGATAGCCTTCCCCTCGCGCCCCGTCCGCGGCGTGCGTCTGCGGGATCTGTGCTTCTTCTATAAATGATAACGACTCTCGGCAACAGATATCTCGGCTCTC
>CM061559.1:15090018-15092593 GCA_030864225.1 Capsicum baccatum var. pendulum
CAAATGCTGCGAGCTCACCTCACCCATGTTAGCCAAGCGTCACGTGCGTTCCATTCCAAACAGTTAAGAATACGATATCAAGTTGACTTTCCCGAAAAACAACGGCATCGTAACTGGAGGATTTCCGCGATTCGGAGTGCGACATAAGTGCTCAGCGAAGCGCCGAGAACAAAGTCGGTGCTTGGAGGCATGCCGCAATTAGAGGTTTTTGTGACCGTCGAGTGCAATGCTGGAGACGCCTGCAATGACGAACGTCGACGGACGTATAGTGGTCTACCATGGTGGTGTCTTTGTCAAGTTGGATATCCGTGCACCGTGGCACCAAGGCCGCTTGGCACCGTGGCGCCATGGCACCAAGGCACTATGGCGCCATGGAACCAAGGCACCATGGCTCCGTGGCGCCCTGGCACCAAGGAACCAAGGCACCGTGGCGCCATGGCACAAAGGCGCCAAGGCTCAGTGGCGCCATGGCACCATGGCACCATGGCACCGTGGCGCCATGGCACCGTGGCGCCATGGCACCGTGGCACCATGGCACCATGGCACCATGGCACCATGGCACCAAGGCACCGTGGCGCCATGGAACCAAGGCACCATGGCGCCATGGCACCTAGGCACCTTGGCGCCGTGGCACCAAGGCGGTGCGGTGCCATGGCACCATGGCACCGTGTCACACAGGCACCATGGCACCAAGGTAGCTTGGCACGCAGGCACCGTGGTACGATAGCACCGTGGCACACAGGCACCGTGGCACCATGGCACCGTGGCACACAGGCACCGTGGAACACAGGCACCATGGCACCAAGGAAGCTTGGCACCGTGGCGCCATGGCACAAAGGCACCAAGGCACCATGGCACCATGGCACCAAGGCAGCAAGGCACCGCGGCACCATGGCACCGCGGGTACCATGGCACCGGGGCATCGTGGCACCATGGCACCAACGCACCAAGGCACTGTCGTTGTGCCATGGCACCGTGGCACCAAGGCACCAAGGCACTGTGGCACCAAGGCACCGTGGCCCCATAGCACTGTGGCACCATGGCGCCATGGCACCAAGGCACCGTGGCGTCGTGGCACCGTGGCACCAAGGCACCATGGCACCAAGGCACTAACGCACCGTTGCAAAATCAAAAGAGCGTAAACCTATATACGATCATCCTAATATTTTCCTGACGTTCATCCATCCTCCTCACCATTGCATACTCATTTTTCTACATATCCGCTCTAATTTTTTTATTTTAAATATATTTCAATGTTACCTCATATGTCGTGGTGGTTTTCGTAATGTCCCGTCGCCTTCTTTTCAAATTTTTATTTAATATCCTTAAATTTAAATATTTTATATCGTTACGTCATTCGTACAAATGCGCACTCAGTTGTTGGTTTAGGGCTACTTCATTCTAATATTCATATTTTGGGGTTGTCACTTATCCGTTGCATTCTGGCCAATTTTCCTAATGACCCCACATTATTTTTATATTTTTTTAAAATTTTTATTTAATATCCTTAAATTTAAATATTTTATATCGTTACGTTATACGTACAAATATGCACTCAATTGTTGGTATAAGGTTAGTTCATGCGCTGAGGATATTTTCCTAATTTTTTCATATTTTTATAAATATTTTTTCTATTTTTGATTTATTTTTACATATTTTTTAAATTTTAATAAATGATATTTGTAAAAAAATATTTTTTCAACGAAAATTATCATTTACAAATTACGCGACCTTTTTGTGAGTGCACAGGCTCCGTATCTCATCAAAACGTGCAGTTTGGGTCCGCATATGTTTGGTATGATTCTCTAGAAAAATCATGTCTACTCCTGTCACTTGGGTTTTTTTTAAGCATATATAAGGGGGGTAGAGGTGTTGAAGGCACTTCAAGGCGACTGTCGGTAGTTGGCATAGGCGCTCAGTGGCCATGTCGGCGAGCAGCGTGGGCACATGGCAGCATGCATGGCTAGTCCATGCGAGCCGTCCGTGCCCATGTAGCAATGTCGGCGGCGCTTTATTGTACTCTCATGTCGGTTATCGGTGGCGTTGTACACGATGGGGCTGCTGGCGCTAGACTTCGGACGAGGCGGTGCCTTCGTACGAGCGGCGAGTACTGGATGCTGCTCTCGGGAAAAGCTCCAAGCACTGCACGCATGCGGACAAGCCCAATCTGTCGTGAGTGTCGGCGGATGGAGTGGGCGGCGCCCGTGCATGAGCCTCGGCGTGCCTTCATCTCCTCTACTCCCCCCACGGGCGGGCTATCGTGTCAAGAGGAACTTGTTTCAGCCTTGCAATGTCCGCATGGGCAGCAGCGCACGGCATCTATTGCCGGGCGTTGGGGTCGGTGCCGGGCGTGCATCGACGAAGCATTTGGACGCACGGCGTGTGAGTTGTTTTCAGCACGTGCGGTTAGGTTGGATCCCTGCTCGATCAGCGACGTCCTGACCCGCCTGCCATCTCAGTCGCGGGGCAAGCGCAATGTAGGCTTGCTCGAAGTCGGTTTCCTGTGCTACATACCTAATGCCCAGGCATTATCAAGTTTTATCGATCGCGGCAGACACAGCGGGCATGAGGCCTT
>CM061559.1:15100593-15103093 GCA_030864225.1 Capsicum baccatum var. pendulum
ACCAAGGCAGCAAGGCACCGCGGCACCATGGCACAATGGCACCGCGGCAGCGTGGCACCGCGGCACCATGGCACCGGGGGATCGTGCCACCATGGCACCAACGCACGAAGGCACTATCGTGGTGCGATGGCACTGTGGCACCAAGGCACCAAGGCACCGTGGCACCAATGCACCGTAGCACGATAGCACTGTGGCACCATGGCACTAAGGCAGCATGGAACCATGGCACCAAGGCACCGTGGCACCAAGGCACCATGGCACCAAGGCATCTTGGCACCGTGGCGCCATTGCACCAAGGAACCAAGGCACCATGGCACCATATCACCATGGCACCAAGGCAGCAAGGCACCGCGGCACCATGGCACAATGGCACCGCGGCAGCGTGGCACCGCGGCACCATGGCACCGGGGGATCGTGCCACCATGGCACCAACGCACGAAGGCACTGTCGTGGTGCCATGGCACTGTGGCACCAAGGCACCAAGGCACCGTGGCACCAATGCACCGTGGCACCATAGCACTGTGGCACCATGGCACTAAGGCAGCATGGCACCATGGCACCAAGGCACCGTGGCACCAAGGCACCATGGCACCAAGGCACTAACGCACCGTGGCAAAATCAATATAGCGTAAACCTACGTTCGATCATCCTAATATTTTCCTGATGTTCATCCATCCTCCTCACCGTTTCATACTCGTTTTTCTACATATCCGCTCTAATTTTTTTATTTTAAATATATTTTAATGTTACCTCATATGTCATGGCGGTTTTCGTAATGTCCCGTCGCCTTCTTTTCAAAATTTTATTTAATATCCTTAAATTTAAATATTTTATATCGTTACGTCATTCGTACAAATGCGCACTCAATTGTTGGTTTAAGGCTACTTCATTCTAATATGCATATTTTGGGTATTTTTTTAAGCATATATAAGGGGGGTAGAGGTGTTGAAGGCACTTCAAGGCGATTGTCAGTAGTTGGCATAGGCGCTCAGTGGCCATGTCGGCGAGCAGCGTGGGCGCATGGCAGCATGCATGGATAGTCCGTGCGAGCTGTCCGTGCCCGAGTACCAATGTCAGCGGCGCTTCATTGTACGCTCGTGTCAGTTATCGGTGGCATCGTCCACGACGGGGCTACTGGCGCTAGACTTCGGACGAGGCGGTGCCTTTGTGCAAGCGGCGAGTACTGGATGCTGCTCTCGGGGCAAGCTCAAGGCGCTGCACGCATGCAGCCGAGCCCAATCCGCGGCGAGCGCCAGCGGCCGTCATGGGCGGCGCCTGTGCATGAGCCTCGGCGTGTCTTCATCTCCTCTGCTCCCCCCACGGGCGGGATATCGTGTCAAGCGGGACTTGCTTCAGCCTTGCAACGTCCGCATGGGCAGCAGCGCACGACATCTATTGCCGGGCATTGGGGCCAGTGCCAGGAGTGCATCGATGGAGCATTTGGACGCACGGCGCGTGAGTTGTGTTCGGCACGTGCGGTTAGGTTGGATCCCTGCTCGAGCAGCGACGTCCTGACCCACCTGCCATCTCAGTTGTGGGGCAAGCGCAATGTAGGCTTGCTCGAAGTCGGTTTCTTATGCTGCATACCTAATGCCCAGGCATTATCAAGTTTTATCGATCGCCCTTTGCCCATCGCATTTCTTGCGCGGGGCGAATCGAAAGGCCGCCCTCGCATCCCATGACTCCCTTGCTTTATCGTGCGATGTCGTGGTCCGCGAGCGGCGGTTCGGATTCTCGGATGCGGCAGAAACAGCGGGCATGGGGCCTTCATCGGCTTCTATCTGCCCCGTATGACGCTCCTTGCAAACGACGGTCGCGCTGACCTTGAATTCGTCCGCGCCCCCACGGGCAGGCCGGGCTCATACGACGCCGACGTCGATGAGGAATGCTACCTGGTTGATCCTGCTAGTATTCATATGCTTGTCTCAAAGATTAAGCCATTCATGTGTAAGTATGAACAAATTCAGACTGTGAAACTGCGAATGGCTCTTTAAATCAGTTATAGTTTGTTTGATGGTATCTACTACTTGGATAACCGTAGTAATTCTATAGAGAATACATGCAACAAACCCCGACTTCTAGAAGAGATGCATTTATTAGATAAAAGGTCAACGCGGGCTCTGCCCGTTTCTGCGATGATTCATGATAACTCGACGGATCGCACGACCATCATTCCGGCGATGCATCATTCAAATTTTTGCCCTATCAACTTTCGATGGTAGGATAGTGGCCTACCATAGTGGTGACTGGTGACGGAGAATTAGGGTTCGATTCCGGAGAGGGAGCCTGATAAATAGCTACCACATCTAAGGAAGGCAGCAGGCGCACAAATTACCCAATCCTGACACGAGGAGGTAGTGACAATAAATAACAATACCGGGCTCAATGAGTCTGGTAATTGGAATGAGTACAATCTAAATCCCTTAATGAGGATCCATTGAAGGGCAAGTCTGGTGCCAGCAGCCGCGGTAATTCCAGCTCCAATAGCATACATTTATGT
>CM061559.1:15130593-15138093 GCA_030864225.1 Capsicum baccatum var. pendulum
CTAATTATATATTTCATGCACTTTTAGTCCTTTTTCCTGTAAATGAGCTAACAAATATGATTAGTAAAGTTTCAGGTATAAATGATGCAAAATACAGCATTTTATGGCTTACTTGACGCAAAAGAAAGCTCACAAACGAAGTGGAAAGGAGCTGGACGCCTAAAGGACCAAATCTGGTGCATGGAAAATCTGTCCCGGGCTAAAACAGCAATTCTGAAGACTTTGGGGACTTACAGACACAAAGCTGGATTTTTACCAAGATACATTAACCTAGTGCAATTAGGTTATGTGTTTCACTAATCTATTTGGATTATGATATTGTAACCTTACCCTAGTACATTTGGGTCAAGGATTTCATTAGTATATTAGGATTTGGTCATTTATTTCATTAGCTTAGTAGGAGTAGGATAGGAGTATTATAAATACCTTATCATGCTAGAGATTTGAGGACATTCTTAATTCTTCAATTCTTCACTTAATTCAACAATTAATTTTCTTCCATCCCTCTCATCTTCCACTACAAACACTTCTAATCTACTCTTCTATTCTTAAATTCCACAACAAGAGAATCGTTACTTGCTACGGAATCACCAAAACCACACGCCTAAACACCTACTTTTCACGCCATCCACCATGCAAAACGTGATATCCTCCGCATTCATGGGTAACTAAACCTCTTAGTTGGGGTTATGGAAGCCGAATGAGTTACTATCTATAGCTGTGAGTTTGTGAGTACAAGACACGTATATTGCTTATATCATTACGCTCTTCATCTTAATCTACATTCTTTGCGGTTGCAAACGCAAGAATAACGCCAGTCTAACATTTAACTTGTTCGAGAGAAAGGTTATTTGTCTGGAAAAGAGATAATGTCAAGATAGTAGGACACCCTTTCCTATTATAAAGCTAGTGCCGTAACTGGACTAACCTCTTGGAGAATTCGTACCGTTAGACACGCTTTAAGCTCGAGAGAGTTAAAGTGAAATAGTCCTTGTTCAGGTCGAGAGACGCTTGGATTTACCATCGACTACAATTCTCTATAAGCAATTGCATGTCAAGACTATACACACTCATAGCCGATAGAGACGTATACCTCAGAAGGTGGACATAACCCCAACGCCTCAATTCTCATTGTCACAACCTACGAACTACTCTCTTTTTACTTTATTATTTTCAGCTTTTGTTTACATTACTTGCACGACAAGACTCCCCCCTTCTTACGAGACTTGCACCAAAAGTTTAGTAATTTTGCTTACTTGTTGGCCAAGCTATTCCCTGTGGGATCGACACCCAACCCAGGTTGGGTTCTATATTTGCTAACGACCGCTTTACACTCCCACGTGAGCTGTAGATTGAGCATTATCAAAAATTGGCGCCGTTGCCGGGGAATACGAGTGTCAATCAAGTTCATAATAATTACTAGACCCTTTGGTCAAAGATTCTCGTACTTTTACGTTTAGTTTTTGTTTTTGTTTCTTGCAGGTTTTTACTTTAGTGCATGCCCCATACTAGAAGTTCTGGTCAACCGTTATTACCAATCAATCCTGAACCACAACGAATTAGAAGAATGGAAGCACAAGCTGAAATCGACAGGATGGCTGCTCAACACGAGCAAGCAAGATTAGCTGCTCTTGCTGCTGCTCAAGTCCAACAACAAAACATTGATAATCCTGGGCGAGCAACAAATCCTGACGATGAGGATTTAGGTGATGACGAGTTGATAAACCCAAGGCATGTCGCTGAAACTGCAACACCTGCCAATCTAAGAGGTCGACAAGCTCGGTATAGGTATGATCGCCAACCTTTGCAACCAGCTTTCGACGATGATGATGATGATCTTGATGGTGCCGGAGCCACTGGAGCTATAATTCCACCACCATTAGCGCCCGGAGCCAAGTTCAACATCACTAGCACCATGATTCAGTTATTGCAACTCAAGGGATTATTTGGTGGACTAGCCGGCGATGATCCGAATATGCATCTCATCAACTTTATTTCTATATGCAAGTCTTTTGACAATCCTGGTGTTGGTCAGAATGCTATTCGATTACGTCTATTTCCATTGTCTCTGTCTGGGGAGGCAACACTATGGTTGAATGGGCTGACTCCTGATTCAATTACAAATTGGAGGCAATTGAGAGACGCTTTCCTAGAAAGATTCTTTCCGCCATCCAAGAGGGCTCAATTGAGAGATGAAATCAGCAACTTTCGTCAGTTTCCCTCTGAAGCTCTTCACGAAACATGGGAGAGGTTTAAAACAAAGCTAACAAGATGCCCAAACCATCACATGACTAATGTTCACCTCATGGAGATCTTGTATAGAGCCTTGAATTCAATAACTAAACCAGTGGTGGACAACGCAGCTAGAGGTTCTTTCATGGACCTCACCTTTGGTCAAGCAAGCAATATGCTAGATCGCATGACAAAGTAAAGTAGAGTTTGGCACACCAGGGATTCTGAGGTAGCAAGCCCCACTTTATCTATTGGCATGTCTGCAGACCAAAGAAGAAGAGAAGAAGAACGTGAGCAAGATATGGCGCACATGAAAACACAATTGGATCTTATAACAAAGCACTTATTATCAGGGAAGACCAAAAAAGTGAAAGCTGTGGCGCTGAAAGGAAGAGACGAATCTGATTCGGAAGAGGAGGCCAACTACTTGAACAATCAGGGGGGTTTTCGTGGGAATGCCCAAGGAAACCAAGGTCGGAACTATTATGATAAATCTGGAAGCAAAGACCAAGGTAGTTGGAAGAAAAATAATGAAAATAGTGGTTTGTACGTTCCCCCTGGTAAACGTGATACCATCACATCTAATTCTATGAAAGACATGATGGCTAAGTTATTGAAAGGAGTGGAAGCAACGAGCGCGGGAGTTAAGGAGGTAATTGACGATTTGGCCTCCATGAAGCAATTAGTTGATTCTCATTCCACTTCTATCAAGCAAATAGAGCAACAATTGAGCCAACTTTCAGCAGCATTCAATCAAAGAAAGGCTGGCACCTTACCGAGCGATACTGTGCAAAACCCAAGGAATGATGGGTCATGCATGGCCATCACTACCAGAAGTGGTAAGGTGCTGGAAACTTCAGCAAAAGGCAAGCAAGTGGTTGACGTAGCAGCAGACATTGACGCCACACCTAGTGACGTTACAAGAGAAGAAGCCGCAACAACTACTTCAAACGTCAAGGATGTTTTACCTAGTGACGTGCAGCCTGAAAAAAATGATAAACGGAAGCAAGAGGAGAAGAAAGCCATGGAGAGAACACTTCCATACCCACCACCTCCTTTTCCACAAAGATTGAAGCAGGTGGCCGATGACACTAAGTTCAACAAATTTATGACTATGTTGAAGAAGCTGACCATTAATGACCCATTGGTAGAGGCACTTGAACAAATGCCTGGGTATGCGAAGTTTATGAAAGATCTTTTGACTAAGAAGAGGGCAGCAAGTTATGAGCTGAAAGATGATGTGCATCATTGTAGTGCAATTGCTACCCGATCGATAGTTCAGAAGAAGGCCGACCCCGGAGCTTTCACTATTCCTTGCACCGTCGGATCTTTGAACTTTGCCAAAGCATTGTGCGATCTAGGTGCTAGCATCAATTTGATGCCACTATCCATCTACAAGAAGTTAGGGCTAGGCGATCCGACACCAACCAATATGAGGCTCGTGATGGCTGATAGGTCGGTAAAACGACCTGTGGGTATCTTGAATGATGTGTTGGTGAAAGTTTCTTCATTCATATTTCCTTTCGACTTCGTTATTCTGGATTGTAAGGAGGATTCTGAAGTTCCCATAATCTTGGGACGTCCTTTCCTTGCAACTGGAAGTGTGCTTATTGACATGAAAGATAATGAGCTTTTGTTTCGAATTAATGACGAAGTCGTACGGTTTGATATATGCAAAACAATGAAGCAGCCCAGCGATATGAATGAGTTATTTGTAGCTGATGTTCATCATGAGGATACGAAAACATTATCTATAGAGAAACAGCCTACTGTTGAGCCATTGTCTGTTGTGCCACTGAAAGTTGAGCATGAAGATAATGAAGGTTATGAAAAACTTATGAGTGCTCTAACAAAAATAGAGCCTTATACTCCTAAGCAACCAGATTGTGATCTAAAGAATCAACCAAAAGCGAAGACTCTCGTTGACGAGCCACCAATGCTAGAATCGCAAGAGCTTCCCGATTATCTAAGGTATGTGTTCTTGGAAAGTAAAAATATACTTTCGGAGAGTATAGATGATTTAAGTGAACAGCACGTAGAAGCTCTCATCTCTGCTCTGAAGAGATACAAGAGAGCTATGGGTTGGACTATTGATGATATAATTGGAGATTCTCTGGGAAAATGTAAGAGCCATCTTGAAGAAGATCGCATGCCCACAGGTAAGCCTCATTGTCGTCTAAATCCTTTCAGAAAATGATCCATCACTTACCTCGACGAAGTCTAAGTACTCGAGGTAACTATGTCGAGCCACGACAATAAATAAGGCGCTAGATGGGAGGCAACCCATCGTTTTATTGTTTTATCATTTCATCATTTCATCGTTTTGTCGTTTTATCGTTTCGCCGTTTTAGTATTTTTTTCTTTTTGATAAATGAAAATCCAAAAATAAGAGTCATGCCACGACCAAAACTAAGGCGCTTGGTGGGAGGCAACCCATCGTACTAATTGTGTTCATTTGTTTTGAGCTAATATAGGTGCAAGAAGTATGCAACGAGGAGATTGATTTCAATTGACGATTTGGTCGCATTGTATGGTAAAGTCGGTAAGTTAGGAATGGTGATGCATAAGGCTATGAATTGAGCCTTTCTCACGTCATAATAGGCTTCGAGGAAGGCTAGGCCTTGGTAAAAATAGGCCACGAACGATGCACAACCTATTCTATAGCCTATGGACTCGGAATCTAGTGTGCTATACACTATGCGCCGCCTATTCCTAGGTATGATTTTGACTAGGCGCCGCCTATGCTACGGCATTTGAGATACTGAGACCAAATGCCATAGACTATGCGGCGCATATGTCTAGAAATGCCATAGACTATGCGGCGCATATGTCCCATTATGCCATGGACAATGCGCCGCATATGTCATTGATATGCCGAGAGATATGCGCCGCATATGTGGTGATTTTATCCCCAAATCCGATTGTAAATGGGTCATAACCTGACCCATACTCTTCCTATATAAAGGGGACTTGGTTTTATAACACAACCACATTAGAAACAACCCTAAAGGCGCCGCATATCACTCCAAATCCTCTCAAAATTTTCTTCCTTTGTTCTTCCAATTCACAACAACTTCTCCACAATCTTCAAGCAAGTACGTACTCTCTTATTCTTCATCTATTTATCGTAAGGACTACGTTGCTATGCTTATTATATTTTGCTAAATCATGTGAGATTGGTGGTAATGTTCATGTGTTTGGATAGTTGTTGCAATATCGTGTGATTGAATATATACGTAGGGAATTCTTTACTTGTTTCCGACTTGAATTTTGTTTCGATAGCATTGTTATGATAATTTCTGAATTGATATGGCTATTAAAATTGCTTAAGATGGTTGTTTGGATACTTACATGATAAAATATCCCGGTCATCGGGATAAGGTTATAGTACCTATCGACTTAGGAAGTTGTACTTGTTGTAAGAATTATGATTCCATGTGGTAACCCCTATGTTGTAGTGTTGCTATATCTACCATGAAAGTAGGCCAATGGCTGCAAATAAGTGATGTAATGCTGATTTTCTTGTAGGAATACAATCCTAAAACGTATGTCAACGAAATCTGAGTACTCGACCACTTTCACTTCACTGATTTGTGCTAACAAGATTAAGTGTGGGGTGGTACCCCTAGTGCTTGCATATAGATTGTATAAAGTGAGATTGTGCTGCAACTTACGTTATTCCTAGTCTCAGTTACAATGGCACCTAAGGCAAGGCAAGGCAAGGAAATGGCTACCACGTCCCAAAAGGGCAAAAAGAGAAGTCGAAAAGACCAAGGAGAATCATCCTCAGCGCACCTACCACGCAGAATGTTCGGAATAAAATGGGTTCTTGAGGAAGAAGCCAAAGCATGGTACAGCAGCAACAAAGAAAAGAAATATGTGCACGTCGACTTGATCAACAAGGAGACCTTAGCAAAGAAGGAGCCACAAATGTTGGCTAAAATAATGGCTTTGAAGCTAGATTTCATCTTCCGCGACATGGGAGAGTGCAATCTTGACTTGCCAAGAGAATTTTATGCCAACTGGTCGCCAAACACAACAGGCAACGAAGTCAAAATTCGGGGCCAAGTGTTACAGCTTACAGCGGATTGGATCAACTCTTTTCTTGGCCTACCTTCGGTCGACCCTGCACCATACAAAGAGCTGTACAGCAGGCCTCCTTACAGAGCGATAAGACACACGCTTTGTGGAAGCAGATCGATGGCAAGATGGAGTAGACATAAGGAAACATGCCGTCACAACACCTTCCCCTATGCTCCACTAAATAGGGAAGCAAGAATCTGGATGCGCATTGTCAACTCATTTCTTATTCCTGGGATACAATACACCAAGATATCGAGAGATAGAGTGTGTTTGGTTTATGCGTTGATGACGAATGTCCCTATCAACTTTGGGGAAATCATTCGATCTACCATGAGGAAGGCCAGACTCCACCGAAGGTCCCATTTCACATTCGGCAATTTGTTGACAGCAATGTTGCGGAAGGAGGATATAGAAGAGGAACCAGCTGACCACAAACTCCAACATAACCCAAAGAAGGTTGACCTGACAAAGGTCAAAGATGCTGAAACAACTCATGGAGTCAACCTTACTACTGTGGAGAGACATGCTCGTGATGAGAGTTTCTTCCGTCATCTCTATGGCATGACACGATTCACTATGATGAGTGGTGGACGTATTCCAACTGTTGAAGAGCTCCAACAGCTGGACCACGACTACCCAATGAACAGGCATGCCCGGGAGATGTGTGGAGTGGGCGTATATTTTGAGGAACCTCTGGACGATGACGTGCCAACTGATGATGATAGACGCTTGCCTGATTCTGATGATGAGGAGAACTCTGATGACGACTCTTATGATGATTCAGACGAAGAGGGTATTACCCCCGACATTGATGAAGAGTCCGACTAACCAGGTTCTTCGCATTTATTTTCCACTGAGGGCAGTGTCTTGTCTAAGTGGGGGGTGGCAGAATTCGCATGCTATACTTCCTTGTTTGCACCTATGTTTTCTTGTTTACTTTGTTTTTTTTTGAGTCCATCCATTTTTTTTGTTTTTTTTTCGTTCAAACGTTTTTTAATTTTTTAGGAGTCAAATTTTTCTAGCTACGCATGAAATTATTTTGATAGGCAACATGAGATTAGAACAAGAGTATGTGCTACAATTGTGACTATTGAGACGTTTAGGCTCTAGTTGTGACTTATTATGTGATATTGGTTGGTTCAATTCCTTCACTTGTTGGGTCGAGAGTCTATATTACTTCCAATT
>CM061559.1:15155593-15158093 GCA_030864225.1 Capsicum baccatum var. pendulum
ACCAAGCGCGATGACCAATTGTGTGAATCAACGGTTCCTCTCGTACTGCGTTGAATTACTATTGCGACACTGTCATCAGTAGGGTAAAACTAAAATGTCTCACGATGGTCTACACCCAGCTCACGTTCCATATTGGTGGGTGAACAATCCAACACTTGGTGAATTCTGCTTCACAATGATAGGAAGAGCCAACATCGAAGGATCAAAAAGCAACGTCGCTATGAACGCTTGTCTTCCACAAGACAGTTATCCCTGTGGTAACTTTTCTGACACCTCTAGCTTCAAATTCCAAAGGTCTAAAGGATCGTTAGGCCACACTTTCACGGTTCATATTCGTACTGGAAATTAGAATCAAAAGTGTTTTTACCCTTCCGTTCCACACGAGATTTCTGTTCTTGTTGAGCTAATCTTAGGACACCTGCGTTATCTTTTAACAGATGTGGCGCCCCAGCCAAACTCCCCAACTGACAATGTCTTCCGCCCGGATTGGCCCGCAGAGCGAGCCTTGGGTCCAAAAAGAGGGGCAGTGCCCCGCTTCTGATTCACGGAATAAGTAAAATAACGTTAAAAGTAGTGGTATTTCACTTTAGCCTTTCGGCTCCCACTTATACTACACCTCTCAAGTCATTTCACAAAGTCGGACTAGAGTCAAGCTCAACAGGGTCTTGTTTCCCCGCTGTTTCTGCCAGGCCTGTTCCCTTGGCTGTGGTTTCGCTGGATAGTAGACAGTGACAGTGGGAATCTCGTTAATCTATTCATGCGCGTCACTAATTAGATGACGAGGCATTTGGCTACCTTAAGAGAGTCATAGTTACTCCCGCCATTTACCCGTGCTTAGTTGAATTTCTTCACATTGGCATTCAGAGAACTGGGCAGAAATCACATTGCGTGAGCATCCGTTGGGACCATCGCAATTCTTTGTTTTAATTAAACAGTCGGACTCCTCTTGTCCGTACCAGTTCTGAGTTGGTTGTTCGACGCGCGGGGAAGGCCCCTGAAGGAACCGTTCCCAGTTCGTCCCCCAGCCGGCACGCGGCGACCCGCTCTCGCCGCGGGAGCAGCTCGAGCAGTCCACCGACAGCCGACGGGTTCGGGACTGGGACCCCCGTGCCCAGCCCTCAGAGCCAATCCTTTTCCAAAACTTACGGATCCATTTTGCCGACTTCCCTTGCCTACATTATCCCATCGACCAGAGGTTGTTCACCTTGGAGACCTGATGCGGTTATGAGTACGATCGGGTGTGGACGACATTCAGTCCTCCGGATTTTCATGGTCCGCCGGGAGCGCACCGGACACCACGCGACGTGTGGTGCTCTTCCAGCCGCTGGACCCTACCTCCGGCTGAGCCGATTCCAGGGTGGGCAGGCTGTTAGTGGATTTCACTCCTTAGTGGATTTTGACTTCCATGACCACCGTCCTGCTATCTTAATCGACCAACACCCTTTGTGGGATCTAGGTTAGCACGCATTTTTGCACCGTAACCCGGCTTTCGGTTCATCCCGCATCGCCAGTTCTGCTTACCAAAAATGGCCTACTCGGAGCTCTTAATTCCTTGGCGCGGCTCAACGAAGCAGTCGCGCCGTCCTACCTATTTAAAGTTTGAGAATAGTTTGAGGGCGTTGCGTCCCCGAGGCCTCTAATCATTGGCTTTACCCGATAGAACACGCACGCGAGCTCCAGCTATCCTGAGGGAAACTTCGGTGGGAACCAGCTACTAGACGGTTCGATTAGTCTTTCGCCCCTATACCCAAGTCAGACGAATGATTTGCACCTCAGTATCGCTGCGGGCATCCACCAGAGTTTCCTCTGGCTTCGTCCAGCTCAGGCATAGTTCACCATCTTTCGGGTCCCGACAGGTATGCTCACACTAGAACCCTTCTCAGAAGATCAAGGTCGGTCGGCGGAGCACCCCTCGGGGGGATCCCACCAATCAGCTTCGTTGCGACTTACGGGTTTACTCGCCCGTTGACTGGCACACATGTCAGACTCTTTGGTCCGTGTTTCAATACGGGTCGAATGGGGAGCCCACAGGCCAGCGTCCGGAGGGCACAGATGCCGAAGCACGTCGGAGGCGCGTGCTGCCTGTCACAATCGAGGAGACGGCATTCCACGAGCGTATCGAGAGCCCGAGCTTTGTCCAAACCCCTAATCCACGCTGGTCCATGCCCCAGGTCGATCGGCGTACTGGCTTACCGACGTTCCACATCCGACCGGGGCACATCGCCGGCCCTCATCCGCTTCCCTCCCGACAATTTCAAGCACTCTTTGACTCTCTTTTCAAAGTCCTTTTCATCTTTCCCTCGCGGTACTTGTTCGCTATCGATTTCTCGCCCGTATTTAGCCTTGGATGGAATTCACCGCCCGATTTGGGCTGCATTCCCAAACAACCCGACTCGTAGACAGCGCCTCGTGGTGCAACAGGGTCCAGGCACGACGGGGCTCTCACCCTCTCCGGCTCCCCCTTCCAGGGGACTTGGGCCTGGTCCACCACAGAGGACGC
>CM061559.1:15160593-15163093 GCA_030864225.1 Capsicum baccatum var. pendulum
TAATCTTTGATACAAGCATATGACTACTGGCAGGATCAACCAGGTAGCATTCCTCATCGACGTCGGCGTCGTATGAGCCCGGCCTGCCTGCGGAGGCGCGGACGGATTCAAGGAGAGCGCGCCCGTCATTTTCAAAGAGCTTCGTACGGGGAAGATAAGAGCCGATGAAGGCCTCATGCCCGCTGTGTCTGCCGCGATCGATAAAACTTGATAATGCCTGGGCATTAGGTATGTAGCACAGGAAACCGACTTCGAGCAAGCCTACATTGCGCTTGCCCCGCGACTGAGATGGCAGGCGGGTCAGGACGTCGCTGATCGAGCAGGGATCCAACCTAACCGCACGTGCTGAAAACAACTCACACGCCGTGCGTCCAAATGCTTCGTCGATGCACGCCCGGCACCGACCCCAACGCCCGGCAATAGATGCCGTGCGCTGCTGCCCATGCGGACATTGCAAGGCTGAAACAAGTTCCTCTTGACACGATAGCCCGCCCGTGGGGGGAGTAGAGGAGATGAAGGCACGCCGAGGCTCATGCACGGGCGCCGCCCACTCCATCCGCCGACACTCACGACAGATTGGGCTTGTCCGCATGCGTGCAGTGCTTGGAGCTTTTCCCGAGAGCAGCATCCAGTACTCGCCGCTCGTACGAAGGCACCGCCTCGTCCGAAGTCTAGCGCCAGCAGCCCCATCGTGTACAACGCCACCGATAACCGACATGAGAGTACAATAAAGCGCCGCCGACATTGCTACATGGGCACGGACGGCTCGCATGGACTAGCCATGCATGCTGCCATGTGCCCACGCTGCTCGCCGACATGGCCACTGAGCGCCTATGCCAACTACCGACAGTCGCCTTGAAGTGCCTTCAACACCTCTACCCCCCTTATATATGCTTAAAAAAAACCCAAGTGACAGGAGTAGACATGATTTTTCTAGAGAATCATACCAAACATATGCGGACCCAAACTGCACGTTTTGATGAGATACGGAGCCTGTGCACTCACAAAAAGGTCGCGTAATTTGTAAATGATAATTTTCGTTGAAAAAATATTTTTTTACAAATATCATTTATTAAAATTTAAAAAATATGTAAAAATAAATCAAAAATAGAAAAAATATTTATAAAAATATGAAAAAATTAGGAAAATATCCTCAGCGCATGAACTAACCTTATACCAACAATTGAGTGCATATTTGTACGTATAACGTAACGATATAAAATATTTAAATTTAAGGATATTAAATAAAAATTTTAAAAAAATATAAAAATAATGTGGGGTCATTAGGAAAATTGGCCAGAATGCAACGGATAAGTGACAACCCCAAAATATGAATATTAGAATGAAGTAGCCCTAAACCAACAACTGAGTGCGCATTTGTACGAATGACGTAACGATATAAAATATTTAAATTTAAGGATATTAAATAAAAATTTGAAAAGAAGGCGACGGGACATTACGAAAACCACCACGACATATGAGGTAACATTGAAATATATTTAAAATAAAAAAATTAGAGCGGATATGTAGAAAAATGAGTATGCAATGGTGAGGAGGATGGATGAACGTCAGGAAAATATTAGGATGATCGTATATAGGTTTACGCTCTTTTGATTTTGCAACGGTGCGTTAGTGCCTTGGTGCCATGGTGCCTTGGTGCCACGGTGCCACGACGCCACGGTGCCTTGGTGCCATGGCGCCATGGTGCCACAGTGCTATGGGGCCACGGTGCCTTGGTGCCACAGTGCCTTGGTGCCTTGGTGCCACGGTGCCATGGCACAACGACAGTGCCTTGGTGCGTTGGTGCCATGGTGCCACGATGCCCCGGTGCCATGGTACCGCGGTGCCATGGTGCCGCGGTGCCTTGCTGCCTTGGTGCCATGGTGCCATGGTGCCTTGGTGCCTTTGTGCCATGGCGCCACGGTGCCAAGCTTCCTTGGTGCCATGGTGCCTGTGTTCCACGGTGCCTGTGTGCCACGGTGCCATGGTGCCACGGTGCCTGTGTGCCACGGTGCTATCGTACCACGGTGCCTGCGTGCCAAGCTACCTTGGTGCCATGGTGCCTGTGTGACACGGTGCCATGGTGCCATGGCACCGCACCGCCTTGGTGCCACGGCGCCAAGGTGCCTAGGTGCCATGGCGCCATGGTGCCTTGGTTCCATGGCGCCACGGTGCCTTGGTGCCATGGTGCCATGGTGCCATGGTGCCATGGTGCCACGGTGCCATGGCGCCACGGTGCCATGGCGCCACGGTGCCATGGTGCCATGGTGCCATGGCGCCACTGAGCCTTGGCGCCTTTGTGCCATGGCGCCACGGTGCCTTGGTTCCTTGGTGCCAGGGCGCCACGGAGCCATGGTGCCTTGGTTCCATGGCGCCATAGTGCCTTGGTGCCATGGCGCCACGGTGCCAAGCGGCCTTGGTGCCACGGTGCACGGATATCCAACTTGACAAAGACACCACCATGGTAGACCACTATACGTCCGTCGACGTTCGTCATTGC
>CM061559.1:15168093-15169237 GCA_030864225.1 Capsicum baccatum var. pendulum
AAAAATTTTTAAAAAATATAAAAATAACGTGGGGTCATTAGGAAAATCGGCCAGAATGCAACGGATAAGTGACAACCCCAAAATATGCATATTAGAATGAAGTAGACTTAAACCAACAATTGAGTGCGCATTTGTACGAATGGCGTAACGATATAAAATATTTAAATTTAAGGATATTAAATAAAAATTTTAAAGAAGGCGACGGGACATTATGAAAACCGCCACGACATATGAGGTAACATTGAAATATATTTATAATAAAAAAATTAGAGCAGATATGTAGAAAAATGATTATGCAACGGTGAGGAGGATGGATGAACGTCAGGAAAATATTAGGATGATCGAACGTAGGTTTACGCTCTTTTGATTTTGCCACGGTGCGTTAGTGCCTTGGTGCCTTGGTGCCTTGGTGCCACGGTGCCACGGTGCCACGGTGCCTTGGTGCCATGGCGCCATGCTGCCTTGGTGCCACGGTGCTATGGTACCACGGTGCCTTGGTGCCACGGTGCCTTGGTGCCACGGTGCCATGGCACCACGACAGTGCCTTGGTGCGTTGGTGCCATGGTGCCACGATGCCGCGGTGCCATGGTGCAGCGGTGCCACGGTGCCATGGCACCACGGTGCCGTGGTGCCATGGTGCCGCGGTGCCTTGCTGCCTTTGTGCCATGGTGCCTTGGTGCCATAGCGCCACGGTGCCAAGCTGCCTTGGTGCCATGGTGCCTGTGTGCCACGGTGCCACGGTGCCTGTGTGCCACGGTGCCATGGTGCCACGGTGCCTGTGTGCCACGGTGCTATGGTGCCACGGTGCCTGTGTGCCAAGCTTCCTTGTGCCATGGTGCCTGTGTGACATGGTGCCATGGTGTCATGGTGCCATGGTGTCATGGCGTCGCGCCGCCTTGGTGCAAAGGCGCCAAGGTGCCTAGGTGCCATGGCGCCATGGTGCCTTGGTGCCTTGGTGACTTGGTGACTTGGTGCCATGGTGCCATGGTGCCATGGTGCCATGGCGCCATGGTGCCATGGGTCCACGGTGCCATGGCGCCACGGTGCCTTGGTGCCATGGCGCCACGGTGCCTTGGTGCCTTGGTGCCATGGCGCCACGGAGCTATGGTGCCTTGGTGCCATAGCGCCACGGTGCCTTGGTGCC
>CM061559.1:15174737-15182237 GCA_030864225.1 Capsicum baccatum var. pendulum
TTTTTTTACAAATAACATTTATTAAAATTCAAAAAATATGTAAAAATAAATCAAAAATAGAAAAAATATTTATAAAAATATGAAAAAATTAGGAAAATATTCTCAGCGCATTAACTAACCTTAAACCAACAATCGAGTGCATATTTGTACGTATAACGTAACGATATAAAATATTTAAATTTAAGGATATTAAATAAAAATTTTAAAAAAATATAAAAATAACGTAGGGTCATTAGAAAAATCGGCCAGAATGCAACGGATAAGTGACAACCCCAAAATATGCATATTAGAATGAAGTAGCCTTAAACTAACAATTGAGTGCGCATTTGTACGAATGACGTAACAATATAAAATATTTAAATTTAAGGATATTAAATAAAAATTTGAAAAGAAGGCGACGGGACATTACGAAAACCGCCACGACATATGAGGTAACATTGAAATATATTTAAAGTAAAAAAATTAGAGAGGATATGTAGAAAAATGAGTATGGAACGGTGAGGAGGATGGATGAACGTCAGGAAAATATTAGGATGATCGAACGTAGGTTTACGCTCTTTTGATTTTTCCACTGTGCGTTAGTGCCTTGGTGCCATGGTGCCTTGGTGCCACGGTGCCACTGCGCCACGGTGCCTTGGTACCATGGCGGCATGCTGCCTTGGTGCCATGGTGCCACGGTGCTACGGTGCCACGGTGCATTGGTGCCACAGTGCCTTGGTGCCTTGGTGCCACGGTGCCAGGAGGTTTTAGACCTCAATTTTCTGTTAGACCACCTAGGCAATTATTTTCTTATTCTACAGTTAGTGCTCCACCACAACATCAGGGGTTCAGAGGCAGTTAATTTGGGCAAAGAAGTGAGGGCCATAGTTCGCGATCTGTGGGTTATCATGGGCAAGGGAATATGAGCCAATCGAGACCTCCTCAAGAGCCATGCAATAAATGTGTAATGCATCATATGGGCGTATGTCGAATGGGAACAAATGTTTGTTATTGGTGCGGTATGACAGGGCATATGATGAGAGAATGCCCACGAAGAGGCGCAGGTGGCATAGCACGACCTTTGGGATCAGCTGTTGCATCATCGTCACCGGTATCTTATTCTGGTAGGGGTGCACGACCTGCGGGTCACGCTAGCAATGAATAAAGAGTTGCCAGTTCCAGCGGGACTCAGAATCGCACTTATGCTTTAGCGGATCGACAGAATCTAGAGCCTTCCCCAGATGTGGTTACGGGTACGTTGTCCATATTTTCATTTGATGTATATGCTCTAATTGATCCCGGTTCTACATTATCATATGTTACTCCTTTGGTTGCTGGAAAGTTCAAAGGACCCCCGAATTGTTAGATAAACCGTTGGAAGTGTCTACCCCGGTTGGGGAATCTATTATTGCTAGAAGAGTTTATAAAGATTGTGTAGTAACTTTATGTGGTCGAGACACGATGGCCAATCTTGTGACTAGAAATGGTAGATTTTGATGTTATAATGGGTATGGACTGGTTGGCGTCTTGTTATGCCAAAATTGACTGTTGTACAAAAATGATATATTTACATTTTCCTGATGAAGCAGTTATTGAATGGCAAGGTAAGATTGGCGCACCAAGAGGTAGATTTATTTCTTATTTCAAAGCAAGAAAAATGATTTCCAAGGGCTACATATGTCATTTAGTTAGAGTAAAGAATACGGAATCGGAATCACCAGATCTTCACATTGTACCAGTGGTAAATGAATTTCCTGATGTATTCCCTGAAGATCTTCCAGTTTTGCCTCCTGAACGAGAAGTAGAGTTTGGTATTGATGTAATACCAGGCACCCAACCAATCTCCATTCCTCAATATAGAATGGCCCCAGCAGAATTGCGAGAATTGAAAGAGCAATTGAAAGATTTGCTACAGAAGGGATTCATAAGGCCTAGTATGTCCCCATGGGGAGCACCAGTGTTATTTGTGTGCACAAAAAGGATGGCTCGCTGAGGATGTGTATTGATTATCGGTAATTGAATAAGGTGACTATTAAGAATAAATATCCACTCCCAAGAATTGATGATTTATTTGATCAGTTACAGGGCACCAAGTGCTTTTCTAAGATTGATTTGAGGTCAGGTTACCACTAAGTGAGTGTCAAAGAAAAAGATATACCCAAAACAGCTTTCCGAACAAGGTATGGTCATTATGAGTTTCTAGTTATGTCATTTGGGCTAACAAATGCACCTGCAGCTTTTATGGATTTGATGAATAGGGTGTTTAAGCCATTTCTGGATGTATTTGTGATAGTTTTTATAGATGATATTCTAGTTTATTCTAGATCAGAAGAGGACAATGCCAATCACTTATGACAGACATTGCAGACTCTTCGTGATTGTAAGCTTTATGCAAAGTTCTCTAAATGTGAGTTTTGGTAAAAGTCGGTGGCATTTTTGGGTCATACTGTATCTAGTGAAGGGATAAAGGTTAATGCTCAAAAGATAGAAGCTGTGAAGAACTGGCCAAGGCCTACAACGCCTACGGAGATTCGTAGCTTTCTCGGGTTGGCCGGTTATTATAGAAGGTTTGTTAAAGACTTTTCTTCCATTTCAGCACCCTTAACCAAGCTAACGCATAAAGCATCCAAGTTCCAATGGAATGATGCGTGTGAGGAGAGTTTCCAAGAATTGAAGAACAAGTTGATTTCTACACCCGTGTTGGTACTTCCAGAAGGCACCGAAGGGTATACAGTGTATTGTGATGGTTCCAAAATTGGTTTAGGATGTGTATTGATGCAGCATGGTAAGGTAATAGCATATACTTCTAGACAATTGCGGCCACATGAGAAAAATTATCCTACACACGATCTTGAGCTAACAGCAGTTATTTTTGCTTTAAAGATATGGCGCCACTACTTATATGGGGTTCATGTTGATATATATACTGACCATAAGAGCTTGCAATATATTTTTAATCAGAAGGATCTAAATTTAAGGTAGCGGAGATGGCTTGAACTATTAAAGGACTACGATGTTGATATCTTGTACCATCCAGGGAAAGAAAATGTGGTAGCTGATGCGTTAAGTCGTAAGGCTATGTTGGCGCCCATAGAAAGGCAAGGGATGATTAAAGATCTTCACCAGTTAGCTAGTTTGGGAGTTCGCCTTCTTGGAACTCCGAACGAGGATCTTATTGTGCATAATGCCGCGAATCCTCATTAGTAGCTGAGGTGAAAGAGAAGCAAGATGCAGATCCTATTTTATTACAGCTTAAGGAGAACGTTCAGAGTGGTGCGACCAAGGCATTTGAGCTTACGCGAGAAGGGGTACTTCAGTGCCAAAACCGATTGTGTGTGCCGGATGTAAACGGGCTAAGAAAGAAGATTATGAGAGAGGCACATTTTTCAAGGTATTCCATTCATCCAGGATCAACCAAAATGTATCAAGATTTGAAAGATATGTATTGGTGGAATGACATAAAGAAGAGCATTGCAGAATTTATAGCTAAATGTCCAAATTGTCAAAGAGTTAAAGTTGAGCATCAAAAACCCCGAGGCTATATGCAATGCATAGATCTTCCAATTTGGAAGTGGGACATGATCAACATGGATTTTGTTACAGGTTTGCCTCGTACAGCTCAGAAATTTGATTCTTTATGGGTGATTGTGGATAGGCTTACTAAATCCGCACATTTCTTACCCGTTAAGACCACTTACACAGTTGGAGAATATTCGAAGTTGTATGTTAAAGAAATAGTCCAATTGCATGGAGTGCCAACTTCTATTATATCGGATCGGGGAACTCAATTTACTGCAAACTTTTGGAAGTCTTTCCAACGGAGTTTGGGAACACAAGTGAATCTGAGTATAGCTTTTCACCCTCAGACGGATGGACAAGCAGAGCGCACCATTCAAACACTTGAAGATATGCTACGAGCATGTGTTATAGATTTTAAAGGCAGCTGGGATGATCATATACCTCTTATTGAGTTTGCCTACAATAATAGCTATCATTCAAGTATCAAAATGGCACCATATGACCCTTTATATGGGAGGAAGTGTAGATCACCAATAGGATGGTTCGAAGCGAGTGAAACTCTTATGTTCGGACTGGATCTTGTGTATCAAGCCATAGAAAAAGTCAAGGTGATTCAGCAATGGTTGAAAATAGCCCAAAGTCAACACAAGTCATATGCGGATAGTAGAAGAAGACGGCTAGAGTTTTTGTTAGGCGATTGGGTATTTTTGAAGGTATCGCCAATGAAAGGGGTGATGAGATTTGGCAAGAAAGGAAAGTTGAGTCCATGATATATAGGACCATATAAGATTATTCGAAAAAGTGGGCAAGTTGCGTATGAATTAGAGCTACCCCAGGAACTTTCATCAGTGCATCCAGTATTTTATGTATCGATGCTTCGAAAGTGCATTGCAGATCCGTCCTTTATTACTTCTACTGAAGATGTGCAAGTAACAGAAGATCTTACCTATGATGAGATGCCTATTTCTATATTAGATCGTCAAGTTAAGAAGATGAGAAATAAAGAAGTAGCATCGGTGAAAGTACTTTGGAGAAATCAACAAAGGGAAGAGATTACATGGGAAGCGGAGGAAGCAATGAAATCGAAATACCCTTATTTGTTCAAAGGTGAAAAAGAAGTGCAAGGAGTGTAACTGGAACACTAACAAGTAAGTTTTTACATATGCATAATATCTATATGATGACGTGAATATCAATTATGAATTCAAACTTGTTTCGGCTAAATAACTACATTTACATTCGAGGATGAATGTCCTTAAGGGGGGAAGGATGTAACACCCCACACTTAATTATGAGCATTAGCCATGGTTATATGTGTTGGAGTATATGTATTGATCCTAAGTTAGGTATATATGAGTTTAAGTATGAGTATTGATTATTTTGAGATGGTTTCGAGTGTATAGTTTGATTATATGTGTATGGGAATCGACTTTATTTATACCGGAATTGGCCCGTCGATGGTTCCATACGAAGTTTATTGAATAAGATTTCCAACGATATAAAGATTTCCAAAAACGGATAAGTTTCGGATATAATCGAGCACGTTTGAAACTATAAAACGGTGGCCGGGATAATTGTGAACAGTAAATGTGCAGGAAATTCAAACTACTGAGGCCTGCTAGTTTTTTGGGTCGACTTTGAACGATCATAACTCCCTCAATATAATGAACTGGGAGAGATACAACCTATCAAAAGAAATATCTTTGAATCTTCTTTCCAATGCAATTGGTTTCATCCAAATCCAACATCTGAGTAAGGAGTTATACTCGTTTTACTTCAGCCTCTCAAAACAGATTTTTAGGGTCAACTTCAAACGATCATAACTCCTTGTACAGGACGAACTGGGTGGTCTACTTTATATGAAATGAAATCCCTTTGAATTATCTATCCAAATATACCAATTTCACCCAAATCCGATATCGGAGAAAAGAGTTATGGCTGATTTACTTTAGCCTGTCAAAACAGTCCACCATGGACAGATTCGGATTTACTTAAATTTTTAAGGGCAATATGGTCATTTTCCATCACCTCTTGGACGAAAATTGGTCATTATATAGATATAATTGGTCATATATCCATCAAATATCATCATATTATTGGAAATAAGAAACCCTAGCCTAATTTCAACACCAATTATCTTGTGATTCAACCGTAGAAAATCCAAATTAATTCCGTAGTTGTGCTCACCGTCTCAAGGGCTTCTAGAAGCACCCCTTATTTGTGCCAACAGGACTTCGAAATCAAAAGGGCCATTTTATGGTAAGGATGTAAATTATGTTGGTGTTATTTATATGGATATGTATACATATATATATGCATGCGAGCATAAGAAGTATGTTATTTGATTGTTGTTGAAAGATGATTGGAAATGATGTTGGATTATTCTTGTGCATGGTTGGATTATGTTGAATTGTGAAGGGATTTGTTGTGATGATGTGGTATTGAAATGATGATTATATATATATATACACGTAATCCTATTGATCAAGTTGGTTTTTGGAATGTTTTACAAATATTGGTTGTATGCAATTATGGAAGAGAATTGTGGTGTTGGGTTGCTAATACTAGATGTCAAATATTTCATTGTATAAGTGATTTGTAAAGGAGGGAAGTTGTGTCGAATTGGTGTCCGAATCTACAACGAGGTATGTAAAGCATACTCTAACGATGTTCTTTGGCATGAAAACACCAATGTTCCATCAAGTAAGATTCCAAGGTTGTCCAAACACATGTATTGTTCTACATTACCAACGAAGTTTTTTCCATTCTATAAAGTGTCAAAATATTTCATTGATATACCAAAAGGCTCCTATTTCATTGTTGTGATATTGATGATTCTAAAACACATTGTTGATGTACTAATGAGTCTTTATTACATCGTTATTGTATAGAAGGTCTATTACTTGATTCCTATTGATGTATCATTGTTCCAAAGGTACTTTATTGGCATGAACACTAATGTAATAATCTCAAAAGCTTTTGAACTAAGCTATTGGAAAGATTTCTTATGTGTGTTACTTGATATACGTGTGGGTGGTATCCCAGGGGCATAAGCCTTGCCTAGGCCGATCCCTATTTATGTGTTTATGGGTGGTATCCCAGGGGCATAAGCCTAGTATGGGTCGATCCCAATTGATATGTACTGGAGGCAGCCTAATGGTCATAGTACGGTACAATATTGATTATTGTTAGGTGGTTGGAGGTTCGGGAGGAGGATGTAATCGCGAATGATAATTGTAAAGAATGAAATGAACGAATATATACCATTCCACAAATGTGTTTGAATTCAAGAACCCAGTTCAGATTAATGATAATGTACATGATCCTAAAAGTGTTTATGAAGTGTGGTTCACTTCTATTATGATTTATTCACATGTGTATGATTTTCTTGATCCCCCATATCACATATGATTATCTACAGCTTTACATACTCAGTACATATTTCGTATTGACGTCTCTCATGGGGGACCTGCATTTCATGTTGCAGGCATAGGTACTTTAGCTTATTCACAGCATAGATAGGAGTCAGGTCGTACAGCTATTGTTGGTGAGCTCCAGTTTGCTTCGGAGCTTTCCGAGTCGGTTCCTTATGTTTTGTTATTGTACAGGAGTCATGTGTGGGCGGGGGTTTGTCCCGACCCTAGTTATGTCATGTATATATGTCCTAGAGACTTTGTAGACATAAGGAAGGGTCAAGTCATGGGAGTTTATATAGTGATGTTATATTTGTATATGTGGTAGCCCCGACGGCCAAGTATTATACATATATATATATATATTTGTGCGTGTTGTGCTGATCCAGGAAATTAGACCCTTCTATATGTAATGAAGTGCTGCCCAAATTTTTGGTGAATGTTAGTGAAGGTACAGGTATTTGAACGGGTTCTCCCGGGCCTTCTCGGCTTCGGGTGCCAGTCCGGCCCGATGGGATTTTGGGGCGTGACAGGTGCACCCCTCGGGGGTATCCCACCAATTAGCTTCCTTGCGCCTTATGGGTTTACT
>CM061559.1:15194737-15197237 GCA_030864225.1 Capsicum baccatum var. pendulum
TTTTGATGAGATACGGAGCCTGTGCACTCACAAAAAGGTCGCGTAATTTGTAAAGGATAATTTTCGTTGAGAAAATATTTTTTTACAAATATCATTTATTAAAATTCAAAAAATATGTAAAAATAAATCAAAAATAGAAAAAATATTTATAAAAATATGAAAAAATTAGGAAAATATTCTCAGCGCATGAACTAACCTTAAACCAACAATCGAGTGCATATTTGTACGTATAATGTAATGATATAAAATATTTAAATTTAAGGATATTAAATAAAAATTTAAAAAAAATATAAAAATAACGTGGGCTCATTAGGAAAATCGGCCAGAATGCAACAGATAAGTGACAACCCCAAAATATGCATATTAGAATGAAGTAGCCTTAAACCAACAATTGAGTGCATATTTGTACGAATGACATAACAATATAAACTATTTAAATTTAAGGATATTAAATAAAAATTTGAAAAGAAGGCGACGGGACATTACAAAAACCGCCAAGACATATGAGGTAACATTGAAATATATTTAAAATAAAAAAATTAGAGCGGATATGTAGAAAAATGAGTATGCAACGGTGAGTAGGATTGATGAACGTCAGAAAAATATTAGGGTGATCGAACGTAGGTTTACGCTCTTTTGATTTTGCCACGGTGCGTTAGTGCCTTGGTGCCATGGTGCCTTGGTGCCATGGCGCCATGCTGCCTTGGTGCCATGGTGCCACGGTGCTATGGTGCCTTGGGGCCATGGCGCCACAGAGCCATGGTGCCTTGGCGCCTTGGTGCCATGGCGCCACAGTGCCAAGCGGCCTAGGTGCCACGGTGCCCGGATATCTAACTTGACAAAGACACCACCATGGCAGGCCACTATACGTCCGTCGGCGTTCGTCATTGGAGGTGTCTCCAGCATTGCACTCGACGGTCACAAAAACCTCTAATTGCGGCATGCCTACACGCACCGACGTTGTTCTCGGCGCTTCGCTGAGCACTTATGCCGCACTCTAAATCGCGGAAATCCTCCAATTGCGATGCCGTTGTGTTTACCGAAAGGCCACTTGATATCGTATGCTTAACTGTTTGGAATGGAACGCACGCGACGATTGGCTAACTCAGGTGAGGTGATCTCGCAGCACTTGGTGGGATTTTTCAAGGACGAATGCACGAACCTCCTTTGGAGACGGGCGGCAGGGTGGTTGGATTGTATGGGGAGGGACGAACCGAAGCGACAAAGGGCAGAATCTCAGTGGATCGTGGCAGCAAGGCCACTCTGCCACTTACAATACCCCGTCGCGTATTTAAGTTGTCTGCAAAGGATTTTGCCCGCCACTCGATGGAAATTGTACTTCAAGGCGGCCGCCGTGACCCTTCTCGCCGCGGGAGCAGCTCGAACAGTCCACCGACAGCCGACGGGTTCGGGATTTGGACCACCGTGCCCAGCCCTTAGAGCCAATCCTTTTCCCAAACTTACGGATCCATTTTGCCGACTTCCCTTGCCTACATTGTTCCATCGACCAGAGGTTGTTCACCTTGGAGACCTGATGCGGTTATGAGTATGACCGGGTGTGGATGGCATTCGGTCCTCCAGATCTCAAGGGCCGCCGGGAGCATACCGGACACCACGCGACGTGCAGTGCTCTTCCAGCCGCTGGACCCTACCTCCAGCTGAGCCGATTCCAGGGTGGGCAGGCTGTTAAATAGAAAAGATAACTCTTCCTGAGGCTCCCGCCGATATCTCCGGGCTTTCTAACGTTGTTGTCGACCGCCACGTCTCGGTTCAGGAATTTTAACCCGATTCCCTTTCGGAGCTCGCGCGAAACACGCGATCTGTCGGGGTTTCCCCGACCCTTAGGATCGACTAACCCATGTGCAAGTGTCGTTCACATGGAACCTTTCCCCTCTTCGGCCTTCAAAGTTCTCATTTGAATATTTGCTACTACCACAAAGATCTGCACCGACGTCCGCTCCGCCCGGGCTCGCGCCCAAGGTTTTGCAGTGACCGCCAAGCCCTCCTACTCATCGGGGCCTGGCACTTGCCTCGACGGCCGGGTGTAGGTCGCGCGCTTAAGTGCCATCCATTTTCGAGGCTAGTTGATTCGGCAGGTGAGTTGTTACACACTCCGTAGCGGATTTCGACTTCCATGACCACCGTCCTGCTGTCTTAATCGACCAACACCCTTTGTGGGATCTAGGTTAGCGCACATTTTGACACCATAACCCAGCTTCCGGTTCATCCCGTATCGCCAGTTCTGCTTACCAAAAATGGCCCACTCGGAGCTATTAATTCCGTGGCGCGGCTCAACGAAGCAGTCGCGCCGTCCTACCTATTTAAAGTTTGAGAATAGTTCGAGGGAGTGGCATCCCCGAGGCCTCTAATCATTGGATTTACCCGATAGAACTCGCACGCGAGCTCCAGCTATCCTGAGGGAAACTTCGGAGGGAACCAGCTACTAGACGGTTTGATTAATCTTTCTCCCCTATACCCAAGTCAGACGAACGATTCACAC
>CM061559.1:15204737-15207237 GCA_030864225.1 Capsicum baccatum var. pendulum
GACTAAGGGCATTATAAATAACTTGTAAATCCCTCTTGGGAAGATCATCATATAGTATTTTCATACTTGTTTTACTCATTAATATAATCAGAAAATTGGGTCTTCGGGCCTCCCAAAATCGAGTGTCTTTCTTTCCGATTTTCCTTAAGCGTGTGAGTGCGTGTTCAAAGGGTCTTGGGGACGATTTTAGAGAAGGTTAGGACTGAAGTTTAGCACTGATATTGTGAGTGTTAAGATGTCCGAATGTGGCTAAAAATAGGCCCGTGACAAGTGGTATCAAAGCAGCACTTTGAACATGGCATACGACGGCGATGAGGAGGTTCACGGTGGAGACAATTTGGGTAAAACCAAGACCCGAAAATGTGATAAGAGTAGAAACAAGGATGAGACCCAACTTCCAGTTAGTGAGGCTGTCACTAACGTGGAAGATGGTGAAGGTTCAGCTTTCGGATCTCTCGACGAGAGAATCGTTAGCACGGAGGCTGGTTTAGCGGTTTTGGGCCATCGCTTCAAAACCCTTGAGTCCAACGTTGGTACCCTTGAGGTTACTGCTCTTGAAAGGCTGGACAAAGTCAAGGCCGACTTGTCCGAGCAAAATGAAGACCACAAGGAGGGGCTGACCAGCTTGGAACTCAAGCTTACGGAAGCGTTATCGGCGCTACACGAGGAGTTTGCGTCAAAGCTGTCCGAGGTGATGTTGGGGCAGTCCGCTTTGCAGCAGGAAGTTACTGATTTGAAACAACAGCTGGAAGCAGCCCGTGTTGGTGGAAGTCACGGTTCCGTGGCATACCATGATGCTCGTATTGAGGGTCCTAAACCCAACGTGTTTAAGGGTGAAAGGAATGCTCAAGACGTAGAAAATTTTATATGGCAACTAGTGTCCTATTTTGAGCACGTCAGGATTGTTGACGGGGCAGCAAGGATCTGGATTGCAACCATGTACTTTAGTGACGTCGCAATGTTGTGGTGGCGTAGATAAAAGGTGGACATGGAGAGGGTTCTTTGCACCATAGCCGATTGGGATCAATTTAAGGACGAGTTGAAAGAGCAATTTTACCCTCAAAACGTCCTAGATGAAGCTCGACGAAAGTTGAGGGATCTTAAGCAAACTTCTTCCATTCATAATTACGTGAGGGAGTTTACGAAGCTCTCACTTCTTGTGACGAGTTTCAGCAGTGAAGACTTGCTCTTCTTCTTTCTTGATGGCCTCCAAAATTGGGCCAAACAAGAGTTGAGGAGGCATAACGTCAAGACCGTGGATGAGGCCATTAAAGTGGCGGAATCCTTGACTGATTTTCATGCCGATTATGCCAAGGCGAAGGATAATCGGAACAAGCAAGTTGCTGCCAAAGGAGACCGTGGGGACAAGGGCAAAGACAAGTTTATTCCCAACAAAAATTGGGAGTTCAAAGGCGAACGCAACCAGCAAGCATCATTCCGCAAGAACTACGAGGAGAAGAAGAAAGTTGTAGCTAACCGCGATAGCGGCTGCTACCTTTGCGGAGATACATCTCACTTTGCGAGATCTTGTCCTTCGTTGAGTAAGCTGGGAGCTATGATTGCAGCAACACGGAAGGACCAAGCTAGTGCGCAAGACGGAACTTCCGGGGAGCAAGAAGCACAAGCTGCCAATTCGGAGAAAGGAAAGGGACATGCCGTTGGTTTGTGCAACCACATGGCTTTGTTCAACCACATGACGCTTGCCGCTCTCGCCACAAATAATCATAGAGTTAGAGATCGAGAGTCATTATTTGTTGATTGACAAGTGAATGGCCGAGAAGTCCGCATTATGGTGGACACCGGAGCAACGCACAACTTTATTACGGAAGAGCATTCCTCATCGACGTCGGCGTCGTATGAGCCCGGCCTGCCCGCGGGGGCGTGGACGGATTCAAGGTGAGCGCGACCGTCGTTTGCAAGGAGCGTCGTACGGGGTAGATAGGAGCTGATGAAGGCCCCATGCCCGCTGCATCTGTCGCATCCGAGAATCCGAACTGCCGCTCGCGGACCACGACATCGCACGCCGAAGTGAGGGAGTCATGGGACGCGAGGGCAGCCTTTCGATTCGCCCCGCGCACGAAATGCGAGGGCCGAAGGGCGATTGATAAAACTTGATAATGCCTAGGCATTAGGTATGCAGCACAGGAAACCGACTTCGAGCAAGCCTACATTGCGCTTGCCCCGCGACCGAGATTGCAGGCGGGACAGGACGTCAATTCTCGAGCAGGGATCCAACCTAACCGCACGTGCCGAACATAACTCACGCGCTGTGCGTCAAAATACTCCGTCGATGCACGCGCGGCATCGGCCCCAACGCCCAGCAATAGATGCCGTGCGCTGCTGCCAATACGGACGTTGCAAGGCAGAAGCAAGTCCCGCTTGACACGATAGCTCGCCCGTTGGGGGAGCAGAGGAGATGAAGGCACGCCGAGGCTCATGCACAGGCGCCGCCCACGCCGAGGCTCATGCACAGGCGCCGCCCACGCCGGCCGCCGGCGCT
>CM061559.1:15232237-15254737 GCA_030864225.1 Capsicum baccatum var. pendulum
CAGCAGCCCCGTCGTGGACAACTCCACCAATAACCGACACGAGCGTACAATGAAGCGCCGCCGACGTTGCTACACGGGCACAGACGGCTTGCACGGACTAGCTATGCATGCTGCCATGCGCCCACGTTGTTTGCTGACATGGCCACTGAGCGCCTATGCCAACTACCGACAGTCGCCTTGAAGTGCCTTCAACACCTCTACCCCCCTTATATATGCTTTAAAAAAAACCCAAGTGACAAGAGTAGACATGATTTTGCCAGAGAATCATACCAGACATATGCGGACCCGAACTGCACGTTTTAATGAGATACGGAGCCTGTGCACTCACAAAAAGGTCGCATAATTTGTAAATGATAATTTTCGTTGAGAAAATATTTTTTTACAAATATCATTTATTAAAATTCAAAAAATATGTAAAAATAAATCAAAAATAGAAAAAATATTTATAAAAATATGAAAAAATTAGGAAAATATTCTCAGTGCATGAACTAACCTTAAACCAACAATCGAGTGCATATTTGTACGTATAACGTAACGATATAAAATATTTAAATTTAAGGATATTAAATAAAAATTTTAAAAAAATATAAAAATAACGTGGGGTTATTAGAAAAATCGGCCAGAATGCAACGGATAAGTGACAACCCCAAAATATGCATATTAGAATGAAGTATCCTTAAACCAACAATTGAGTGCGCATTTGTACGAATGACATAACGATATAAAATATTTAAATTTAAGGATATTAAATAAAAATTTGAAAAGAAGGCGACGGGACATTACGAAAACCGCCACGACAAATGAGGTAACATTGAAATATATTTAAAATAAAAAAATTAGAGCGGATATGTAGAAAAATGAGTATGCCACGGTGAGGAGGATGGATGAATGTCAGGAAAATATTTGGATTATCGAACGTAGGTTTACGCTCTTTTTATTTTTCCACGGTGCGTTAGTGCCTTGGTGACATGGTGCCTTGGTGCCGCGGTGCCACGACGCCACCATGCCTTGGTGCCATGGCGCCATGCTTCCTTGGTGCCATGGTGCCACGGGGCTATGGTGCCATGGTGCATTGGTGCCACGGTGCATTGGTGCCACGGTGCCTTGGTGCCTTGGTGCCACGGTGCCATGGCACCACGACAGTGCCTTGGTGCATTGGTGCCATGGTGCCACGATGCCCCGGTGCCATGGTGCCGCGGTGCCTCGGCGCCATGGCGCCACGGTGCCGCGGTGCCTTGCTGCCTTGGTTCCATGGTGCCATGGTGCCTTGTTGCCTTGGTGCCATGGCGCCATGGTGCCAGGCTGCCTTGGTGCCGTGGTGCCTGTGTGCCACTGTGCCATGGTGCCACGGTGCCTGTGTGCCACGGTGCCATGGTGCCACGGTGCCTGTGTGCCACGGTGCTATGGTGCCACGGTGCCTGTGTGCCAAGCTGCCTTGGTGCCATGGTGCCTGTGTGACACGGTGCCATGGTGCCATGGCGCCTTGGTGCCACCATGGCGCAATGGTGCCTTGGTGCCTTGGTGCCATGGAGCCACGGTGCCTTGGTGCCTTGGTGCCATAGTGCCATGGGTCCACGGTGCTATGGCGCCACGGTACCATGGCGCCACGGTGCCTTGGTCCCATGGCGCCACGGTGCCTTGGTGCCATGGCGCCATGAAGCCATGGTGCCTTGGTGCCTTGGTGCCAGGGTGCCACGGTGCCTTGGTGCTAGGGCACCACAGTGCCAAGCGGCCTTGGTGCCATGATGCACGGATATCTAACTTGACAAAGACACCACCATGGCAGGCCACTATACGTCCGTCGGCGTTCGTCATTGGAGGCGTCTCCAGCATTGCACTCGACGGTCACAAAAACCTCTAATTGCAGTATTCCTCCATGCACTGACGTTGTTCTCGGTGCTTCGCTGAGCACTTATGCCGCACTCCGAATCGCAGAAATCCTCCAGTTGCGATGCCGTTGTTTTTCGCGAAAGGCCACTTGATATCGTATGCTTGACTGTTTGGAATAGAACGCACGCGACGCTTGGCTAACTCGGGTGAGGTGAGCTCGCATCACTTGGTGGGATTTTTCAAGGACGAATGCACGAACCTCCTTTGGAGACGGGCGGCAGGGTGGTTGGATTGGATGGGGAGGGACGAACCGAAGCGACAAAGGGCTGAATCTCAGTGGATCGTGGTAGCAAGGCCACTCTGCCACTTACAATACCCCATCGCGTATTTAAGTTGTCTGCAAAGGATTCTGCCCGCCGCTCGATGGAAATTGTACTTCAAGGCGGCCGCCGCCACCCTTCCGCCGCGGCGTCTTAGTAAACGACATGTGCCCTTGGGGGCCGAGGCCCCTACTACAGGTCGGCAAGCGGACGGATGGCGCATGCATCGCTTCTAGCCCGGATTATTACTTAGAGGCGTTCAGTAATAATCCAGCACACTTTAGCTTCGCGCCATTGGCTTTTGAACCAAGCGCGATGACCAATTATGTAAATAAACGGTTCCTCTCGTACTGGGTTGAATTACTATTGCGAAGATGCCGAAGCACGCCGGAGGCGCGCGGCCTGCCACAATCGAGGAGACGGCATTCCACGAGCGTATCGAGAGCCCGGTATTTGTCCGCCCCCAATCCACGCTGGTCCACGCCCCGAGTCGATCGGCGTACCGGCTCGTCGCCGTTCCACATCCGACTGGGGCGCATCGCCGGCCCTCATCCGCTTCCCTCCCAACAATTTCAAGCACTCTTTGACTCTTTTTTCAAAGTCCTTTTCATCATTCCCTTGCGGTACTTGTTCGCTATCGGTCTCTCGCTCGTATTTTGCCTTGGATGGAATTTACCGCCCGATTTGGGCTGCATTCCCAAACAACCCGACTCGTAGACAGCGCCTCATGGTGCGACAGGGTCCGGGCATAACGGGGCTCTCACCCTCTGCGGAGCGCCCTTCCAGGGGACTTGGGCCCGGTCCACCGCTGAGGATGCTTCTCCAGACTACAATTCGGACGACGAAGCCGCCCGATTCTAAGGCTGGGCTGTTCCCGATTCGCTCGCCGTTACTAAGGGAATCCTTGTAAGTTTATTTTTCTCCGCTTATTGATATGCTTAAACTCAATGGGTAATCCCGCCTGACCTGGGGTCGCGGTCGGAGCGCCTGAGCGCGAAGGGGTCCTGGAGTCCGTACGCGCGATGGGCCGTAGCCGCGACGGCAAAGAGAGTTGAGTTGCAACCACCACTTGCCGCGACGTCCATCGACGTGGACTCGCATTTAGGCCATCCGCGAGCTCGAGGCTCATGAGAGGCCAGTATCCTCCCTGCGACGATAGTGCACCCCGTGATTGAGGCACGATGCGAGGGGGCGACGCGATGCGTGACGCCCAGGTAGACGTGCCCTCGGCCTAATGGCTTCGGGCGCAACTTGCGTTCAAAGACTCGATGGTTCACGAGATTCTGCAATTCACACCAAGTATCGCATTTCGCAACATTCTTCATCAATGCGAGAGCCGAGATATCTATTGCCGAGAGTCGTTTTTGTGTACAAAAGAAGCACAGGTACCCCCGACGCACGCCGCGGACGGGGCGCGAGGGGAAGGCTATCGATTCAAGTATTCCTTGGCGCTTTCCGCACCGGGGTTCATTCGTCGCCCGCCGCGCGCGCTGGGGAACGCCCGCCGGGGATGTGGGGAGGCGCTCGTGCAGAGTGCCGGAGCACCCCGCCCGCGCGGACTCCCTAGTTATTAAACACGTTCCCAGGGTCGTTCTGCTGTGCAGGTTTGCACACTGATCCTTTCGCAGGTTCACCTACGAAAACCTTGTTACGATTTCTTCTTCATCTAAATGATAAGGTTCAATGGACTTCTCACGACGTCGCTGTAGACACGTAATTTTGTCCGCCCAAATATTAATTTCTACTCATTTTTACCTTTCCCTCTTACCTCCTACCTAATAAAATATAACCACCACCCAACCACCCAATCCCAACATAATCATCATACTCACCACTACCCAACCACCCACTCCCAACATAATCATCATACTCACCACTACCCACTACCTCACATTTACCCCACCCCCCACTCTCTTATTCTCATCTCCATTCACAACAACAATAATACACATACACCAAAAAATTCTTCCATTCTCTAACAACAAGAACACACACAAAAAAAAATCTCTCATCTCTCAACAATCTCTCAACACTCTCTCAAAAACTCTCTCTCAAAAAACTCACTCTCTCTTTTCCTCTCTTAAAAATTAAAAATAAAAATTTAAACGTCCACCACCGCTTCGCCGCCGGCCGGGGACCGACCACCACAACACCACCATATTTTCCTTCTCTCTATCATCTCTCTCTCCCCAAAACTAAAAAAAAAAAAAAAAAAGGGGAATCCGTAGCTCCGTTCGTCGACGCCGACCGGACCAGATCCGACCATCTCCGGCTGCGGCGCGCCGGTCCGAGATCCGACCAGATCTCGGTCATTGGATTCTGCCGGCGGCTTCTCGGTCAAACCGCTAGATCTCCGCCCATTTTTCCGTCACCGGAACTCCCCGTATCCCGATCTATATTTTGGAGCTATCCAGTTTATTATTATAATACCGAGTTTGGTTTGCTCGTGGTGAGGTTCTCCAATCGAATTTGGTCTTCAGATTTCTTTATTATCGACAAAAGCAAGTGTCAGTGAGGTCCATTTCTTTAACCCGCTCTCTTTTATTTATCTTGACATATTAAATTAGTTGTGATTATGGTTTTGTTGAATTTTTTGTTTATGTTGATGTTATGATTGTGATGATTGGTTGTTTGGTTTTGGTAGATTAAGACATAAATTTGATCATGTTATAATGGATGGATAAAAAGAAAGTCGGGGGGATGGAAGTGAAAAAAAAAACAATTGACAAAAAGATAGATTCGGTTTAATTTGATTTATTGTTGGTATGAATCAATGATGGAATTATGTCTTTAGTCGAGGGTGCATAGGCAAACGCAGGCCGGGTAGGCAAATGTAGGAATAATAATTTGTTGGAGTGTTTTGAATATGTGCTTGAACGATACTTTCTAATTTATTGCACGAAAAGTTTAAATTGTATTCATTTGGCCGGGGAATGCCCCGAAGTATTTGTATAGATTTATCCGGGGGATGCCCCGAAATACCTTGTACCTGGAGTACGTCCGCGATGAAGGCCCGAGGCATCGGGTAAAGCATTAGTTTAGGATTAGCGTAGGATTATTTTAGTCCCTTTTCATTTCGGGTTGTAATAATTGGACTGGACTTACATTTCGTTTAGTTTTATTTTGTTTTACGTTCTTTGTTTGTGGTTTATACACTTCATAATGCCAAAATAGTCGATACACTCCACCAAGCGACCGTGGTCGAACCACGGGATCGAGGGGTGCCTAACACCTTCCCCTCGGTTAACAGAATTCCTTACCCGGAATCTCTGTACGCAAACTGGTTTAAGAGTCAATTGGTTTCGAAAAGGGATTTTCCAAAGGTGACTTGGCACACCAGATTATGTCAAGTGGCGACTCTGAAATAAAATGCAAATAATCCTTTTTCGAAACAAATTTTCATTTTCTTGTCACTTAAATAATAAAACCCTTTCGAACATAAAAATATTCCATTTTTTTGGAGTACGCATGCAAAAAGGGGTGTGACATCTCTGGCGACTCTGCTGGGGACACAAACAAGTTTTCAGAATTCGAGCTATTTTTGGAGTCGTATCGACTTTATTTGGCATTACGAGTGTATAAACATTGTTTTTGGTTATTGTTAGTGTTATTCACTTTTGTGCTTTTCGTGCTCTTTGTTTATATTATTTATCCTATGTGTTACCGCTTTATATCTGTCATCATGAGTCCACACCCCGGCCTTCTTTCTGCAACAAGTCTCGGAGCGCACGTCGTGCGCACGAATTTTAGTTGAGTCACCTTTATTTTAGGGGGGAGCCGTTGGATGTATGGAGTAGGTGGAAAGCAAAGCAGCCACTATCGACCATATGCTCCCTCGAACGGCCTTGTTAGTAAACCACAACGTAGGTCAGCCTATAGGTCATTCTTATGTGCATCATATTGAGACCTAGTGGGGCCTACATGGTCCTTTCTAGGAGACTCACCTTTAAAGCATCCATACGTGCTAACTGTTGCATTTTTAAGGGTAACGAGGTCATTTGACGGACAGTTTAAAAAAAAAAGAATAAAAATAAAATAAAATTGTTAGGAGTAAGGTGTGTAAGCAAAAACGAAAAAGAGGAAAAAAAATAACAAAGTGAGTCGAAAAGAAAAAAAAAGGGAGAGGAATTTTGTAATTTATTTTAGAATTCTTTATGCCTTTTGTTTTTCACAATCCAAAAATTCAAAAAGGTTTTTTTATGTTTTGCATTTGTCTTCTCAAAATACCGTAAAAGTGAAAAAAAAAAAGCGAAGTTTGTTTGCCTTTTATACTTAGTTGTCAAAAACAAAAATACCAAAAAGATTTTTCTGTATATTTGGTGGTGTCAGTCTTGGTTAAAGCGTCTAATTAAAAAAAAAAGTCTTTTTGAGTGTGTCTCTTAAGTTAGGGTCAATTTATTTATTGAGCGTTAATTGTCCAATCTGGACGAACTACGCACCCCTGATTCTCCTCTTTCGGGATGTGAGATATGTAGGTAGCCTATTGTTGGTTCGGGGATTTTATTTTAAAAATTCAAAAAAATTTCTTCACTCTTTATTTAGAGTAGATGTTTCATACATATCTTGAAAAAAAAAAAGAAGAAAAAAGATTTTCCTCAATAGTCGTAAGGTTCATTTTTGGTTGATCTTATTTTAAAAATCCAAAAAGATTTTCTTCACTCTCCATTTAGAGTAGGCGTTTCATATACGTCTTTAAAAGAAAACAACAACAAAAAATATTTTCCTTTAATAGGTTCAGGTGTCATTTTTCGCATAAAATTCAAAATAAAAAAAAATCCAAAAATATTTTTTCTGTAATCATAGATTTCATTTTGTACAGAAATAAGAAAATTCAAAAAAAAAGATTTTCTTCACTCTTCATTTAGAGTAGGTGTTTCATATACATCTCTAAAAAAAACTACAAAAAGATTTTTCTTTGATAGTTTCAAGTTTCATGTTCCTATGAAATTCAAAAAAAAATCAAATCAAAAGATTTTTTTTCCTTGTTAATCATAGTTTTCATTTTGTACAAGGATGTTAAGCCAAAAAATGCAAAAAAAATGTTCGTCAGTTCTTTTTGACAATTTGTTATTTTCTTTTCTTCTTAAAGTTTCAAAAAAAAAAAGAGAAAGAGAGTTCAATTGGCCATTTTGGCACGACTTCACGAACTACGCACACCTGATTCTCTCCTTTCGGGGGTGAGATACGTAGGCGCCCTTCTTGGGTTCGGTGATCTTTTCAATAAAAAAAAATAATAATAATAAAAAATTGAGAGAGGTTTTGAAAAACTCTTGAACTCTAACCATTTGGTCTCTCTTGTCAAGTTAGTTTATGGTGGTTGGTTTGTGGCATTTTGGCTGATCCTCCATATTGCTCTAAGTCACAGAGGAAGTTATGGCCAACAAGGATACCGAGTTAGTTGTCACTAATCAGATAGGGAGTTTGGGGAATGAGAATGTGAAAGATCTATCTGCCATTGCAGTTGGACAACAGGCATGGGCAAGAGAACCACATCATCGTTACCCACGGGCTCAAACCCAAGTTTATGCCCAAGCTCCACTGAATTTTTACCAAAATCCATTATATCACATTCCCCCACCTCCATATCAAGTGTATAATTGGCAACCTTATGTTCAACCTTCATCTTACCCACGCTGGCGTGCGCCAACTCTGTCGAGTCATCTTCCAACTCCACGTACATACTGAAGCCCTTCTAGGCCTTGTTTTTAATTGAAGCTAAATAATGAAATGAGACAGAAGGCGAAAGATAACTTCACACCCATTGGAGAGTCGTATGTAAGTTTATTCCAGAGATTGGTACAACAGGACATGATCACTCCTCTCCTTGGGTATACTCCCGACCCATATTCAAGAAGTTTTGATCGTAATATACAATGTGCATATCATTTTGTTGTTCAGGGTCACGGTATTGAAGATTGTCGTGCTTTTAAAAGACAAATTAAAAAGATAATTCAAGATAAATCAATCATGGTATAGATCTGACAGTGAGGAAAGCTCTAGTCATGCTGATATGCAAACCAGTGGCTAAGATGTCAGGCTGAGCAATTGAGAAGTCACCCCTCTCTTTACTAGGAGGAGGTCTGGTAGCTTGTTTTGTTTTATTTTCTGTTCTCCGAATTATTTCAGGGTTGTAGTTCGGGATCTGTCTTGTTTTATCCTTTTGTTGTTTATGTTCAGACCCTTCTATCTTTTGTTTCAACCAAATAAAGTGTTCCATTTTTCTTTGTGTTTTAAATATGTGTTGTTGTTTGTTTTCTTTACATACTACATTTTGTGTTAACTCTAGTGATATGACATGCTAGTGAAATTTTCAGCCAGATCTTAAAATTCAGTTTAAGCATGAACATTGAATCAGAGGGTTAAAGTTAGAAAAAGAGAGCATATGAGAAAATAGATAGAGTGTTGAGACATTTGGTGACAAGGTAAGGCAATTATTTCAAGAATCACAAGAACAACTTGGTCATCGATCGAAAGGCAAGTCCCAATTAGGTTAAATGGTGGACGTGTGATCCTTATATCAAGGTTAACAAGAAGATAATCAGCTCCACAGAAGCATGAATCACTCGATGTGAGGGATGCATAACAAAGGTAGAGTTGTATCGTTGACAAGTATATAAATGAGGTGAAACACATGTTTGAGACAAGTTAGTGTTGTAAAGCATGTCATAAGTGATATTGCTCATGTACTTTCAAATTGCATGCTATATGCTTGCATTCTCAAGGATCGATATGATGAAGGCATTTTATTCTGCTATCCAAACATTGTGTCATCCTTTGTTTACCCCATTTGAGCCTTAGTGTTATTTTCTTTCATACCCCTCTTTTGGAATCAAGATAGAGTAAGCAAAGTTCAAAGAATAGTGTCAAGAAAAAAGATAATGTCAAAAGTTGAAAAAAAAAAAAAAAAAGACAAAAATGTTTCCAAAAAAAAAGTGTCAAGAAAAATAGAGGTAGAAAAAAAAAGAATCGCAAAGTAAAAGAGCGAATAAAAGAAAAAAAAAGAGAGAAAAATCAGGTCAAAGCAAAAGGACAAGCTGCCAGAACTACGCATGACCTGATTCTCCTCTCTCGGGGATGAGATACGTAGGCTGCCCTACTAAGGGCTCGGTCCAACCAAATAAATAATTTAGAATCACCCAGTCAAAAAAAAACTGGGGCATGAGTTAATCCTCATTGTTTGAGTCGATTCCAAAAGTTGTAAGTCCTAACCCACTTCGAGTGTCGTTTGGGCCTCATGCCATCCTTTCTTTCTAACCCTATCCAAAAGCCAAGTTACAACCAAAGAAAAGACCTTCAGATCAATCTTTGGGGATGTTAAGGCAAAGCATGCAATGGATATGCTGATGTATTTGGGAACTACCTGTCTTCCTCAGCTCAAGGAATCAAGAGAGAAATAAAAAATGAGAGAGTCTTATTGGTGAAAACCCTCATGGGCACCGTAAGACGATAGTAAGTTGAGAGAGATAAAAAAAAAAAAGAGACAGTCTTATTGGTGAAAACCCTCATGGGCACCGAGAGACGATTGTGAGTTGGGAGAAATGAGAATAAGAGAGTCTCATTAGTAAAAACCCTCACAGACACCATAAGACAAGGGTGAGCTGAGGGAAAGACCTTTCAAAACATCACTAGCCGAATGAGGTCTGAATGCAATTGGCTTAAGGAAACAACTCAGTTTCAAGGCCATTAACTAAGCAATAATTGGTGGAGAGGTTGGATGGAAAAGATCAGGTAGCTTAATCCAAAAGGCATGGCATAATCATTAGAGTTGACTGTCATTTTTAGAAAATTTGTCATTTCTTTGTTTGAAATGGGGACACTCATTGTCTTTTCTTTCTTCTCTTTATTTTATTTTGTGTTCTCGAGTCAGTGGTCCAAATAAAAGTCATTGTAATTTTTCTTGTTTTTGAGTCAAGTCCATATCAAAACAAGTGAGAAAATAATTCAAAACTGGCCACCAACTTCTTCAATTGCACAATGCAAGACAAAGTCAGCATATGAAAGAGACATAATTGAGAACTTTAAACACCAAGGTTTGAAGGATTTATCTGAGAAGCACGACAAAGCAGGGGTAAATGTTAGCAATCTGAAACAAAATGAAGGGAATAAACACTAGAGCAAATGCCTGGAAAGACAAATGCTGCAAACCACCACAAAGTTTTTAACTGACAAATTTTCTTTTTTGAAACAGGGGAAAATTAGTTTTACTTAATTCAGCTACCATTGGAGATGCACATCCATGGGACTTTATTTTATGTTCAGGACCCTCCTGAAGAATGGGATTTTATTTTATGTTCAGGACCCTCCTGAAGAATGGGATTTTATTTTATATTCAGGACCCTCCTGAAGAATGGGATTTTATTTTATGTTCAGGACCCTCCTGAAGAATGGGATTTTATTTTATGTTCAGGACCCTCCTGAAGAATGGGACTTTATTTTATGTTCAGGACCCTCCTGAAGAATGGGATTTTATTTTATGTTCAAGACACTCCTGAAGAATGGGATTTTATTTTTATGTTCAGGACCCTCCTGAAGAATGGGATTTTATTTTATGTTCAGGACCCTCCTGAAGAATGGGACTTTATTTTATGTTCAGGACCCTCTTGAAGAATGGGATTTTATTTTATGTTCAGGACCCTCCTGAAGAATGGGACTTTATTTTATGTTAAGGACCCTCCTGAAGAATGGGATTTTATTTTTATGTTCAGGACCCTCCTGAACAATGGGACTTTACTTTCTGTTCAGGACCCTCCTGAAGAATGAGATTTTATTTTATGTTCAGGACCCTCCTGAAGAATGGGATTTTATTTTATGTTCAGGACCCTCCTGAAGAATGGGACTTTACTTTCTGTTCAGGACCCTCCTGCAAAATGGGATTTTATTTTTATGTTCAGGACCCTCCTGAAGAATGGGATTTTATTTTATGTTCAGGACCCTCCTGAAGAATGGGATTTTATTTTATGTTCAGGACACTCCTGCAAAATGGGATTTTATTTTTAAGTTCAGGACCCTCCTGAAGAATGGGATTTTATTTTATGTTCAGGACCCTCCTGAAGAATGGGATTTTATTTTTATGTTCAGGACCCTCCTGAAGAATGGGATTTTATTTTATGTTCAGGACCCTCCTGAAGAATGGGACTTTATTTTTATATTCAGGACCCTCCTGAAGAATGGGATTTTATTTTATGTTCAGGCCCCTCCTGATGAATGGGATTTTATTTTTAGGTTCAGGACCCTCCTAAAGAATGGGATTTTATTTTTATGTTCAGGACCCTCCTGAAGAATGGGACTTTATTTTATGTTCAGGACCCTCCTGAAAAATGGGATTTTATTTTATGTTCAGGACCCTCCTAAAGAATGGGATTTTATTTTTATGTTCAGGACCCTCCTGAAGAATGGGATTTTATTTTTATGTTCAGGACCCTCCTGAAGAATGGGATTTTATTTTATGTTCAGGACCCTCCTGAAGAATGGGATTTTATTTTTATGTTCAGGACCCTCCTGAAGAATGGGATTTTATTTTATGTTCAGGACCCTCCTGAAGAATGGGATTTTATTTTATGTTCAGGACCCACCTGAAGAATGGGATTTTATTTTTATGTTCAGGACCCTCCTGAAGAATGGGATTTTATTTTATGTTCAGGACCCTCCTGAAGAATGGGATTTTGTTTTTATGTTCAGGACCCTCCTGAAGAATGGGATTTTATTTTATGTTCAGGCCCCTCCTGATGAATGGGATTTTATTTTTATGTTCAGGACCCTCCTGAAGAATGAGATTTTATTTTTATGTTCAGGACCCTCCTGAAGAATGGGATTTTATTTTATGTTCAGGACCCTCCTGAAGAATGGGACTTTATTTTATGTTCAGGACCCTCCTGAAGAATGGGATTTTATTTTATGTTCAAGACCCTCCTGAAGAATGGGATTTTATTTTTATGTTCAGGACCCTCCTGAAGAATGGGATTTTATTTTATGTTCAGGATCCTCCTGAAGAATGGGACTTTATTTTATGTTCAGGACCCTCTTGAAGAATGGGATTTTATTTTATGTTCAGGACCCTCCTGAAGAATGGGATTTTATTTTATGTTCATGACTCTCCTGAAGAATAGCACTTTATTTTATGTTCAGGACCCTCCTGAAGAATGGGATTTTATTTTTATGTTCATGACCCTCCTGAACAATGGGACTTTACTTTCTGTTCAGGACCCTCCTGAAGAATGAGATTTTATTTTATGTTCAGGACCCTCCTGAAGAATGGGATTTTATTTTATGTTCAGGACCCACCTGAAGAATGGGACTTTACTTTCTGTACAGGACCCTCCTGCAAAATGGGATTTTATTTTTATGTTCAGGACCCTCCAGAAGAATGGGATTTTATTTTATGTTCAGGACCCTCCTGAAGAATGGGATTTTTTTTTATGTTCAGGACACTCCTGCAAAATGGGATTTTATTTTTATGTTCAGGACCCTCCTGAAGAATGGGATTTTATTTTATGTTCAGGACCCTCCTGAAGAATGGGATTTTATTTTTATGTTCAGGACCCTCCTGAAGAATGGGATTTTATTTTATGTTCAGGACCCTCCTGAAGAATGGGACTTTATTTTTATGTTCAGGACCCTCCGGAAGAATGAGATTTTATTTTATGTTCAGGCCCCTCCTGATGAATGGGATTTTATTTTTATGTTCAGGACCCTCCTGAAGAATGGGATTTTATTTTTATGTTTAGGACCCTCCTGAAGAATGGGACTTTGTTTTATGTTCAGGACCCGCCTGAAGAATGGGATTTTATTTTATGTTCAGGACCCTCCTGAAGAATGGGATTTTATTTTTATGTTCCGGACCCTCCTGAAGAATGGGATTTTATTTTTATGTTCAGGACCCTCCTGAAGAATGGGATTTTATTTTATGTTCAGGACCCTCCTGAAGAATGGGATTTTATTTTTATGTTCAGGACCCTCCTGAAGAATGGGATTTTATTTTATGTTCAGGACCCTCCTGAAGAATGGGATTTTATTTTTATGTTCAGGACCCTCCTGAAGAATGGGATTTTATTTTATGTTCTGGACCCTCCTGAAGAATGGGATTTTATTTTTATGTTCAGGACCCTCCTGAAGAATGGGATTTTATTTTTATGTTCAGGACCCTCCTGAAGAATGGGATTTAATTTTTATGTTCAGGACCCTCTTGAAGAATGGGAATTTATTTTATGTTCAGGACCCTCCTGAAGAATGGGATTTTATTTTTATTTTCAGGACCCTCCTGAAGAATGGGATTTTATTTTTATGTTCAGGACCCTCCTGAAGAATGGGATTTTATTTTATGTTCAGGCCCCTCCTGATGAATGGGATTTTATTTTTATGTTCAGGACCCTCCTGAAGAATGAGATTTTATTTTTATGTTCAGGACCCTCCTGAAGAATGGGATTTTATTTTATGTTCAGGACCCTCCTGAAGAATGGGACTTTATTTTATGTTCAGGACCCTCCTGAAGAATGGGATTTTATTTTATGTTCAAGACCCTCCTGAAAAATGGGATTTTATTTTTATGTTCAGGACCCTCCTGAAGAATGAGATTTTATTTTATGTTCAGGACCCTCCTGAAGAATGGGATTTTATTTTTATGTTCAGGACCCTCCTGAAGAATGAGATTTTATTTTATGTTCAGGACCCTCCTGAAGAATGGGATTTTATTTTTATGTTCCGGACCCTCCTGAAGAATGGGATTTTATTTTTATGTTCAGGACCCTCCTGAAGAATGGGATTTTATTTTATGTTCAGGACCCTCCTGAAGAATGGGATTTTATTTTTATGTTCAGGACCCTCCTGAAGAATGGGATTTTATTTTATGTTCAGGACCCTCCTGAAGAATGGGATTTTATTTTTATGTTCAGGACCCTCCTGAAGAATGGGATTTTATTTTTATGTTCAGGACCCTCCTGAAGAATGGGATTTTATTTTATGTTCAGGCCCCTCCTGATGAATGGGATTTTATTTTTATGTTCAGGACCCTCCTGAAGAATGAGATTTTATTTTTATGTTCAGGACCCTCCTGAAGAATGGGATTTTATTTTATGTTCAGGACCCTCCTGAAGAATGGGACTTTATTTTATGTTCAGGACCCTCCTGAAGAATAAGATTTTATTTTATGTTCAAGACCCTCCTGAAAAATGGGATTTTATTTTTATGTTCAGGACCCTCCTGAAGAATGGGATTTTATTTTATGTTCAGGACCCTCCTGAAGAATGGGACTTTATTTTATGTTCAGGACCCTCTTGAAGAATGGGATTTTATTTTATGTTCAGGACCCTCCTGAAGAATGGGATTTTATTTTATGTTCATGACCCTCCTGAAGAATAGGACTTTATTTTATGTTCAGGACCCTCCTGAAGAATGGGATTTTATTTTTATGTTCATGACCCTCCTGAACAATGGGACTTTACTTTCTGTTCAGGACCCTCCTGAAGAATGAGATTTTATTTTATGTTCAGGACCCTCCTGATGAATGGGATTTTATTTTATGTTCAGGACCCTCCTGAAGAATGGGACTTTACTTTCTGTACAGGACCCTCCTGCAAAATGGGATTTTATTTTTATGTTCAGGACCCTCCTGAAGAATGGGATTTTATTTTATGTTCACGACCCTCCTGAAGAATGGGATTTTATTTTATGTTCAGGACACTCCTGCAAAATGGGATTTTATTTTTATGTTCAGGACCCTCCTGAAGAATGGGATTTTATTTTATGTTCAGGACCCTCCTGAAGAATGGGATTTTATTTTTATGTTCAGGACCCTCCTGAAGAATGGGATTTTATTTTATGTTCAGGACCCTCCTGAAGAATGGGATTTTATTTTTATGTTCAGGACCCTCCTGAAGAATGGGATTTTATTTTTATGTTCAGGACCCTCCTGAAGAATGGGATTTTATTTTATGTTCAGGACCCTCCTGAAGAATGGGATTTTATTTTTATGTTCAGGACCCTCCTGAAGAATGGGATTTTATTTTATGTTCAGGACCCTCCTGAAGAATGGGATTTTATTTTTATATTCAGGACCCTCCTGAAGAATGGGATTTTATTTTTATGTTCAGGACCCTCCTGAAGAATGGGATTTTATTTTATGTTCAGGCCCCTCCTGATGAATGGGATTTTATTTTTATGTTCAGGACCCTCCTGAAGAATGAGATTTTATTTTTATGTTCAGGACCCTCCTGAAGAATGGGATTTTATTTTATGTTCAAGACCCTCCTGAAGAATGGGACTTTATTTTATGTTAAGAACCCTCCTGAAGAATGGGATTTTATTTTATGTTCAAGACCCTCCTGAAAAATGGGATTTTATTTTTATGTTCAGGACCCTCCTGAAGAATGGGATTTTATTTTATGTTCAGGACCCTCCTGAAGAATGGGACTTTATTTTATGTTCAGGACCCTCTTGAAGAATGGGATTTTATTTTATGTTCTGGACCCTCCTGAAGAATGGGATTTTATTTTATGTTCATGACCCTCCTGAAGAATAGGACTTTATTTTATGTTCAGGACCCTCCTGAAGAATGGGATTTTATTTTTATGTTCATGACCCTCCTGAACAATGGGACTTTACTTTCTGTTCAGGACCCTCCTGAAGAATGAGATTTTATTTTATGTTCAGGACCCTCCTGAAGAATGGGATTTTATTTTATGTTCAGGACCCTCCTGAAGAATGGGACTTTTCTTTCTGTACAGGACCCTCCTGCAAAATGGGATTTTATTTTTATGTTCAGGACCCTCCTGAAGAATGGGATTTTATTTTATGTTCAGGACCCTCCTGAAGAATGGGATTTTATTTTATGTTCAGGACACTCCTGCAAAATGGGATTTTATTTTTATGTTCAGGACCCTCCTGAAGAATGGGATTTTATTTTATGTTCAGGACCCTCCTGAAGAATGGGATTTTATTTTTATGTTCAGGACCCTCCTGAAGAACGGGATTTTATTTTATGTTCAGGACCCTCCTGAAGAATGGGACTTTATTTTTATGTTCAGGACCCTCCGGAAGAATGGGATTTTATTTTATGTTCAGGCCCCTCCTGATGAATGGGATTTTATTTTTATGTTCAGGACCCTCCTGAAGAATGGGATTTTATTTTTATGTTCAGGACCCTCCTGAAGAATGGGACTTTATTTTATGTTCAGGACCCGCCTGAAGAATGGGATTTTATTTTATGTTCAGGACCCTCCTGAAGAATGGGATTTTATTTTTATGTTCAGGACCCTCCTGAAGAATGGGATTTTATTTTTATGTTCAGGACCCTCCTGAAGAATGGGATTTTATTTTATGTTCAGGACCCTCCTGAAGAATGGGATTTTATTTTTATGTTCAGGACCCTCCTGAAGAATGGGATTTTATTTTATGTTCAGGACCCTCCTGAAGAATGGGATTTTATTTTATGTTCAGGACCCTCCTAAAGAATGGGATTTTATTTTTATGTTCAGGACCCTCCTGAAGAATGGGATTTTATTTTATGTTCAGGACCCTCCTGAAGAATGGGATTTTATTTTTATGTTCAGGACCCTCCTGAAGAATGGGATTTTATTTTTATGTTCAGGACCCTCCTGAAGAATGGGATTTTATTTTATGTTCAGGACCCTCCTGAAGAATGGGATTTTATTTTATGTTCAGGACCCTCCTGAAGAATCGGATTTTATTTTATGTTCAGGACCCTCCTGAAGAATGGGATTTTATTTTTATGTTCAGGACCCTCCTGAAGAATGGGATTTTATTTTTATGTTCAGGACCCTCCTGAAGAATGGGATTTTATTTTATGTTCAGGACCCTCCTGAAGAATGGGACTTTACTTTCTGTTCAGGACCCTCCTGCTAAATGGGATTTTATTTTTATGTTCAGGACCCTCCAGAAGAATGGGATTTTATTTTATGTTCAGGACCCTCTTGAAGAATGGGATTTTATTTTATGTTCAGGACACTCCTGTAAAATGGGATTTTATTTTTATGTTCAGGACCCTCCTAAAGAATGGGATTTTATTTTATGTTCAGGACCCTCCTGAAGAATGGGATTTTATTTTTATGTTCACGACCCTCCTGAAGAATGGGATTTTATTTTATGTTCAGGACCCTCCTGAAGAATGGGACTTTATTTTTATGTTCAGGACCCTCCTGAAGAATGGGATTTTATTTTATGTTCAGGCCCCTCCTAATGAATGGGATTTTATTTTTATGTTCAGGACCCTTCTGAAGAATGTGATTTTATTTTTATGTTCAGGACCCTCCTGAAGAATTGGACTTTATTTTATGTTCAGGGCCCTCCTGAAGAATGGGACTTTATTTTATGTTCAGGGCCCTCCTGAAGAATGGGATTTTATTTTTATGTTCAGGACCCTCCTGGAGAATGGGATTTTATTTTATGTTCAGGACCCTCCTGAAGAATGGGATTTTATTTTTATGTTCAGGACCCTCCTGAAGAATGGGATTTTATTTTATGTTCAGGACCCTCCTGAAGAATGGGATTTTATTTTATGTTCAGGACCCTCCTGAAGAATGGGATTTTATTTTTATGTTCAGGACCCTCCTGAAGAATGGGATTTTATTTTATGTTCAGGACCCTCCTGAAGAATGGGATTTTATTTTATGTTCAGGACCCTCCTGAAGAATGGGATTTTATTTTTATGTTCAGGACCCTCCTGAAGAATGGGATTTTATTTTATGTTCAGGACCCTCCTGAAGAATGGGATTTTATTTTATGTTCAGGGCCCTCCTGAAGAATGGGATTTTATTTTTATGTTCAGGACCCTCCTGGAGAATGGGATTTTATTTTATGTTCAGGACCCTCCTGAAGAATGGGATTTTATTTTTATGTTCAGGACCCTCCTGAAGAATGGGATTTTATTTTATGTTCAGGACCCTCCTGAAGAATGGGATTTTATTTTTATGTTCGGGACCCTCCTGAAGAATGGGATTTTATTTTATGTTCAGGACCCTCCTGAAGAATGGGATTTTATTTTATGTTCAGGACCATCCTGAAGAATGGGATTTTATTTTATGTTCAGGACCCTCCTGAAGAATGGGACTTTATTTTATGTTCAGGGCCCTCCTGAAGAATGGGACTTTATTTTATGTTCAGGGCCCTCCTGAAGAATGGGATTTTATTTTTATGTTCAGGACCCTCCTGGAGAATGGGATTTTATTTTATGTTCAGGACCCTCCTGAAGAATGGGATTTTATTTTTATGTTCAGGACCTTCCTGAAGAATGGGATTTTATTTTATGTTCAGGACCCTCCTGAAGAATGGGATTTTTTTTTTATGTTCAGGACCCTCCTGAAGAATGGGATTTTATTTTATGTTCAGGACCCTCCTGAAGAATGGGATTTTATTTTATGTTCAGGACCCTCCTGAAGAATGGGATTTTATTTTTATGTTCAGGACCCTCCTGAAGAATGGGATTTTATTTTTATGTTCAGGACCCTCCTGAAGAATGGGATTTTATTTTTATTTTCAGGACCCTCCTGAAGAATGGATTTTTTTTTATTTTTAGGACCCTCCTGAAGAATGAGATTTTATTTTTATGTTTAGGACCCTCCTGAAGAATGGGATTTTATTTTTATTTTCAGGACCCTCCTAAAGAATGGGATTTTATTTTATGTTCAGGACCCTCCTGAAGAATGGGATTTTATTTTTATGTTCAGGACCCTCCTGAAGGATGGGGGTTTACTTTCTGTTCCGGTCCCTCCTGGAAAATGGAATTTTATTTTATGTTCAGTGATTTTACTTCTTCTTTCGGGTAATCCCAGCAACATTTGTAAGGAGACGCACTTCCTTATTCGGGTAATCCCAGCAGCATTGGTAAGGAAACACACTTCCTTGTTTTGGTAATTCAAGCGACATTGGTAAGGAAACGCATTTCTTTGTTTTGATAATTCAACCAACATAGGGAAAGAGATGCACTTCCTTGATTGGGTAATTCGAATTTCGGTTTTTAGGTGATGCACTTTCTAACTTAAGTCTTGACTCCTAGAAGATGCACTTTCTAGTCGAGTTGTTGCACTTAATCCTTAGGAGACGCACTTCCTTGCTAGTTTTTATTTTTTTTAGATGACACACTTTTAACTTAAACTCGTATCTCTAGAAGACGCACTTTCTAGTTAGAATCCCTCACTTTAATTCTTAAGAGATGCATTTCTTAGTTAAAGTGTTAATTCATCATTGCAACATGCAAGTAGGTATGATGCGACTTTTCCAAAAGCCTTCGGAGGATAAAAAAAAAAAAAAATCAATATTTGTTTTTGAAACTTTACTTTTCTAGCAAATAAACGACATTTCTCTTTATAATAATATTCGTTTGGGATAATATTCTTTTTAGTTTTGATGCAATTTCAGGAGCCCGCCTGAAGAACATGGTGATGAAATTGCAAGTCAGGAGCCCGTCTGAAGAACAGGGTGATGAAATAGCAAGTCAGGAGCCTGCCTGAAGAACAGGGTGATGAAATAACAAGTCAGGAGCCCTCCTGGAGAATAGGTTGAAGAAACGAAAGTCAAGCAACAAGTTGGAAGAAATTGCAAGTCAGGAGCCCGCCTGAAGAATAGGGTGATAAAAGTCGAGTCAAGAGCCAACAAAAGCTGTATAGATAGGATTTTTGTACTTTCATTTATGTTTTAGCTTTTAATTTTCATTTTGATGTAATAACAGAGCTGCAGACCGGAACCTCGACGGAACCTCACTCGACTCTCCAACTCGGTATAGTCCACTCCTCTTCCTAGCCTTTGAAATACCCGTGACTTGATTCCCTCTTAACTTGGGTGGGTAGACTGTCCAAATTCAAGACCCGATAGTCCTTCTTTCTTCTGTTTCTTCTTTGAATAATGGTCGGGACAAAATTCTATCTCGTTGTCTACTTCTTTTCCTGAAAACACTGCGTGTTTACATTCAAAGGGGGCATGCTGTAGACACGTAATTTTGTCCGCCCAAATATTAATTTCTACTCATTTTTACCTTTCCCTCTTACCTCCTACCTAATAAAATATAACCACCACCCAACCACCCAATCCCAACATAATCATCATACTCACCACTACCCAACCACCCACTCCCAATATAATCACCATACTCACCACTACCCACTACCTCACATTTACCCCACCCCCCACTCTCTTATTCTCATCTCCATTCACAACAACAATATTACACATACACCAAAAAATTCTTCCATTCTCTAACAACAAGAACACACACAAAAAAAAATCTCTCATCTCTCAACAATCTCTCAACACTCTCTCAAAAACTCTCTCTCAAAAAACTCACTCTCTCTCTTCCTCTCTTAAAAAATAAAAATAAAAATTTAAACGTCCACCACCGCTTTGCCGCCGGCCGGGGACCAACCACCACACCACCACCATATTTTCCTTCTCTCTATCATCTCTCTCTCCCCAAAACTAAAAAAAAAAAAAAGGGAATCCGCAGCTTCGTTCGTCGATGCCGACCGGACCAGATCCGACCATCTCCGGCCGCGGCGCGCCGGTCCGAGATCCGACCAGATCTCGGTCATTGGATTCTGCCGGCGGCTTCTCGGTCAAACCGCTAGATCTCCGCCCATTTTTCCGTCACCGAAACTCCCCGTATCCCGATCTACGTTTTGGAGCTATCCGGTTTATTATTATAATACCGAGTTTGGTTTGCTCGTGGTGAGGTTCTCCAATCAAATTTGGTCTTCAGATTTCTTTATTATCGACAAAAGCAAGTGTCAGTGAGGTCCATTTCTTTAACCCGCTCTCTTTTATTTATCTTGACATATTAAATTAGTTGTGATTATGGTTTTGTTGAATTTTTTGTTTATGTTGATGTTATGATTGTGATGATTGGTTGTTTGGTTTTGGTAGATTAAGACATAAATTTGATCATGTTATAATGGATGGATAAAAAGAAAGTCGGGGGGATGGAAGTGAAAAAAAAAACAACTGACAAAAAGATAGATTCGGTTTAATTTGATTTATTGTTGGTATGAATCAATGATGGAATTATGTCTTTAGTCGAGGGTGCATAGGCAAACGCAGGCCGGGTAGACAATTGTAGGAATAATAATTTGTTGGAGTGTTTTGAATATGTGCTTGAACGATACTTTCTACTTTATTGCACGAAAAGTTTAAATTGTATTCATTTGGCCAGGGAATGCCCCGAAGTATTTGTATAGATTTATCCGGGGGATGCCCCGAAGTACCTTGTACCCGGAGTACGTCCGCGATGAAGGCCCGAGGCATCGGGTAAAGCATTCGTTTAGGATTAGCGTAGGATTATTTTAGTCCCTTTTCATTTCGGGTTGTAATAATTGGACTGGACTTACATTTCGTTTAGTTTTATTTTGTTTTACGTTCTTTGTTTGTGGTTTATACACTTCATAATGCCAAAATAGTCGATACACTCCACCAAGCGACCGTGGTCGAACCACGGGATCGAGGGGTGCCTAACACCTTCCCCTCGGTTAACAGAATTCCTTACCCGGAATCTCTGTACGCAAACTGGTTTAAGAGTCAATTGGTTTCGAAAAGGGATTTTCCAAAGGTGACTTGGCACACCAGATTATGTCAAGTGGCGACTCTGAAATAAAATGCAAATAATCCTTTTTCGAAACAAATTTTCATTTTCTTGTCACTTAAATAATAAAACCCTTTCGAACATAAAAATATTCCATTTTTTTGGAGTACGCGTGCAAAAAGGGGTGTGACAGTCGCGGGCAGCGAACCACCCACGTCGCCGCGATCCGAACATTTCACCGGATCATTCAATCGGTAGGAGAGACGGGTGGTGTGTACAAAGGGCAGGGACGTAGTCAACGCGAGCTGATGACTCGCGCTTACTAGGAATTCCTCGTTGAAGACCAACAATTTCAATGATCTATCCCTATCACGATGAAATTTTAAAGAATACCCGAGCCTGTCGGCCAAGGCTATAAACTAGTTGAATACATCAGTGTAGTACGCGTGCGGCCCAGAATATCTAAGGGCATCACAGACCTGTTATTGCCTCAAACTTCCGCGGCCTAAAAGGTCGTAGTCCCTCTAGCCATGCATGCTGCCATGCGCCCACGCTGTTTGCCGACATGGCCACTGAGCGCCTATGGCAACTACCGACAGTCGCCTTGAAGTGCCTTCAACACCTCTACCCCCCTTATATATGCTTAAAAAAAAGAACCCAAGTGACAGGAGTAGACATGATTTTGCCAGAGAATCATACCAGACATATGCGGACCCGAACTGAACGTTTTGATGAGATACGGAGCCTGTGCACTCACAAAAAGGTCGCGTAATTTGTAAATGATAATTTTCGTTGAGAAAATATTTTTTTACAAATAAAATTTATTAAAATTCA
>CM061559.1:15262237-15264737 GCA_030864225.1 Capsicum baccatum var. pendulum
GGGCACGGACGGCTCACACGGACTAGCCATGCATGCTGCCATGCGCCCACGCTGCTCGCCGACATGGCCACTGAGCGCCTATGCCAACTACCGACAGTCGCCTTGAAGTGCCTTCAACACCTCTAACCCCCTTATATATACTTAAAAAAAAACCCAAGTGACAGGAGTAGACATGATTTTGCCAGAGAATCATACCAGACATATGCGGACTCGAACTGCACGTTTTGATGAGATACGGAGCCTGTGCACTCACAAAAAGGTCGCGTAATTTGTAAATGATAATTTTCGTTGAGAAAATATTTTTTTACAAATATCATTTATTAAAATTCAAAAAATATGTAAAAATAAATCAAAAATAGAAAAAATATTTATAAAAATATGAAAAAATTAAGAAAATATTCTCAGCGCATTAACTAACCTTAAACCAACAATCGAGTTCATATTTGTACGTATAACGTAATGATATAAAATATTTAAATTTAAGGATATTAAATAAAAATTTAAAAAAAATATAAAAATAACGTGGGGTCATTAGGAAAATCGGCCAGAATGCAACGGATAAGTGACAACCCCAAAATATGCATATTAGAATGAAGTAGCCTTAAACCAACAATTGAGTGTGTATTTGTACGAATGACGTAACGATATAAAATATTTAAATTTAAGGATATTAAATAAAAATTTGAAAAGAAGGCGACGGGACATTACGAAAACTGCCACGACATATGAGGTAACATTGAAATATATTTAAAATAAAAAAATTAGAGCGGATATGTAGAAAAATGAGTATGCAACGGTGGGGAGGATGGATGAACGTCAGGAAAATATTAGGATGATCGAACGTAGGTTTACGCTCTTTTGATTTTTCCATGGTGCGTTAGTGCCTTGGTGCCATGGTGCCTTGGTGCCACGGTGCCACGGCGCCACGGTGCCTTGGTGCCATGGTGCCATGCTGCCTTGGTGCCATGGTGCCACGGTGCTATGGTGCCACGGTGCATTGGTGCCACGGTCCCTTGGTGCCACGGTGCCATGGCACCACGACAGTGCCTTGGTGCGTTGGTGCCATGGTGCCACGATGCCCCGGTGCCATGGTGCCGCAGTGCCATGGCGCTATAGCGCCAAGGTGCCGCGGTGACATGGTGCCGCGGTGCCATGGCACCACAACAGTGCCTTGGTGCGTTGGTGCCATGGTGCCACAATGCCCCGGTGCCATGGTGCCGCGGTGCCATGGCGCCATAGCGCCAAGGTGCCGCGGTGACATGGTGCCGCGGTGCCTTGCTGCCTTGGTGCTATGGTGCCATGGTGCCTTGGTGCCTTGGTGCCATGACGCCACGGTTCCAAGCTGCCTTGGTGCCATGGTGCCTGTGTGCCATGGTGCCCTGGTGCCACGATGCCATTGTGCCACGGTGCCATGGTGCCACGGTGCCTGTGTGCCATGGTGCTATGTTGCCATGGTGCCAAGCTGCCTTGGTGCCATGGTGCCTGTGCGACACGGTTCCATGGTGCCATGGCACCGCGCCTCCTTGATGCCATGGCGCCAAGGTGCCTAGGTGCCATGGCGCCATGGTGCCTTGGTGCCTTGGTGCCATGGCACCACGGTGCCTTGGTGCCTTGGTGCCATGGTGCCATGGTGCCACGGTGCCATGGCGCCACCGTGCCATGGTGCCACGGTGCCATGGTGCCACGGTGCCATGGTGCCACGGTGCCATGGCGCCACGGTGCCTTGGTGCCTTGGTGCCATGGCGCCACGGTGCCTTGGTGCCTTGGTGCCATGGCGCCACGGTGCCTTGTTGCCTTTGTGCCTTGGTGCCATGGCGCCACGGAGCCATGGTGCCTTGGTGCTTTGGTGACATGGAGCCATGGTGCCTTTGTGCCATGGCGCCACGGTGCCATGCTGCCTTGGAACCACGGTGCACGGATATCCAAGTTGACAAAGACACCACCATGGCAGGCCACTATACGTCCGTCTGCGTTCGTCATTGGAGGCGTCTCCAGCATTGCACTCGACGGTCACAAAAACCTCTAATTGTGGCATGCCTCCACGCACCGACGTTGTTCTCGGTGCTTCGCTGAGCACTTATGCCGCACTCCGAATCGCGGAAATCCTCTAGTTACGATGCCGTTGTTTTTTGCGAAAGGCCACTTGATATCGTAGTCTTAACTGTTTGGAATGGAACGCACGCGACGCTTGGCTAACTCGGGTGAGGTGAGCTCGCAGCACTTGGTGGGATTTTTAAAGGAAGAATGCACGAACCTCCTTTGGAGACGGGCGGCAAGGTGGTTGGATTGGATGGGGAGGGACAAACCAGAGCGACAAAGGGCTGAATCTCAGTGGATCGTGGAAGCAAGGCCACTCTGCCACTTACAATACCCCGTCGCGTATTTAAGTTGTCTGCAAAGGATTCTGTCCGCCGCTCGATGGAAATTGTACTTCAAGGCGGCCGCCGTGACCCTTCCGCCGCGGTGGCTTAGCAAACGACACATGCCCTTGGATACCGAG
>CM061559.1:15269737-15277237 GCA_030864225.1 Capsicum baccatum var. pendulum
GCGCATGAACTAACCTTAAACCAACAATCGAGTGCATATTTGTATGTATAACATAACGATATAAAATATTTAAATTTAAGGATATTAAATAAATATTTTAAAAAAATATAAAAATAACGTGGGGTCATTAGGAAAATCAGTCAGAATGCAACGGATAAGTGACAACCCCAAAATATGCATATTAGAATGAAGTAGCCTTAAACCAACAATTGAGTGCGCATTGGTACGAATGACGTAACGATATAAAATATTTAAATTTAAGGATATTAAATAAAAATTTGAAAAGAAGGCGACGAGACATTATGAAAACCGCCACGACATATGAGGTAACATTGAAATATATTTAAAATAAAAAAATTAGAGCGGATATGTAGAAAAATGAGTATGCAATGGTGAGCAGGATGGATGAATGTCAGGAAAATATTAGGATCATCGAACGTAGGTTTACGCTCTTTTGATTTTTCCATGGTGCGTTAGTGCCTTGGTGCCACGGTGCCATGGCGCCACGGTGCCTTGGTGCCATGGCGCCATGCTGCCTTGGTGCCATGGTGCCACGGTGCTATGGTGCCTCGGTGCATTGGTGCCACGGTGCCTTGGTGCCACGGTGCCATGGCACCACGACAGTTCCTTGGTGCATTGGTGCCATGGTGCCACGATGCCCCGGTGCCATGGTGCCGCGGTGCCACGGCGCCATGGCGCCACGGTGCCTTGGTGCCATGGTGCCGTGGTGCCATGGTGGCACGGTGCCTTGCTGCCTTGGTGCCATGGTTCAATGGTGCCATGGTGCCTTGGTGCCTTGGTGCCATGGCGCCACGGTGCCAAGCTGCCTTGGTGCCATGGTGCCTGTGTGCCACGGTGCCCGTGTGCCACGGTGACATGGTGCCCAGCCCAGCCCTCAGAGCCAATCCTTTTCCCAAACTTTCGGATCCATTTTGTCGACTTCCCTTGCCTACATTGTTCCATCGACCAGAGGTTGTTCACCTTGGAGACCTGATGCGGTTATGAGTACGACCGGGTATGGACGGCATTCGGTCCTCCGGATTTTCAAAAGCCGCCGGGAGTGCACCGGACACCACGTGATGTGCGGTGCTCTTCCAGCTGCTGGACCCTACCTCCGGCTGAGCCGATTCCAGGGTGGGCAGGCTGTTAAACAGAAAAGATAACTCTTTCTGAGGCTCCCACCGTCGTCTTCGGACTTCCTAACGTTGCCGTCGACCGCCACATCCCGGTTCAGGAATTTTAACCCGATTCCTTTTTGGAGCTCGCGCGAAACACACTATCTGTCGGGGTTTCCCCGACCCTTAGGATCGACTAACCCATGGGAAGGGACGTAGTCAGCGCGAGCTGATGACTCACGCTTACTAGGAATTCCTCGTAGAAGACCAACAATTTCAATGATCTATCCCCATCACGATGAAATTTCAAAGATTACCCGAGCCTGTCGGCCAAGGCTATAAACTCGTTGAATACATCAGTGTAGTGCGCGTACGGCCCAGAACATCTAAGGGCATCACAGACATGTTATTGCCTCAAACTTCCGCGGCCTAAAAGGCCGTAGTCCCTCTAAGAAGCTGGCCGCGAAGGGATACCTCCGCATAGCTAGTTAGCAGGATGAGGTCTCGTTCGTTAATGAAAATAACCAGACAAATCGCTCCACCAACTAAGAACGGCCATGCACCACCACCCATAGAATCAAGAAAGAGCTCTCAGTCTGTCAATCCTTACTATGTCTGGACCTGGTAAGTTTCCCCGTGTTGAGTCAAATTAAGCCGCAGGCTCCACTCATGGTGGTGCCCTTCCGTCAATTCCTTTAAGTTTCAGCCTTGCGACCATACTTCCCCCCGGAACCCAAAAACATTGATTTCTCATAAGGTGCCGGTGGAGTCCTAAAAGCAACATCCGCTGATCCCTGGTCGGCATCACTTATGGTTGAGACAAGGACGGTATCTGATCTCCTTCGAGCCCCCAACTTTTGTTCTTGATTAATGAAAACATCCTTGGCAAATGCTTTCGCAGTTGTTCTTCTTTCATAAATCCAAGAATTTCACCTCTGACTATGAAATACGAATTCCCCCGACTGTCCCTGTTAATCATTACTCCGATCCCGAAGGCCAACGTAATAGGACCGAAATCCTATAATGTCATCCCATGCTAATGTATACAGAGCGTAGTGTGACGCCCCGCGCCACTACCCATTAAATTCATCCCGTTTTTGGCACAATTCCGAGCGGTTCGGGCGCGTTTCGGGGTCCAACGGAGCTTCCACATCGTCTATTGACAAGGCCAACGTGGGGGCAAATTTGGGAGGTCAAAATACAAGCTCGGGTCAACATGCATTGGGCTTTGAAGCCTTGACCAGCAGCTGGAAAACAGACTGCACAACAAAATCAGCAAACTAGACAAGTTCCTTTCCACTAGTTCATGAATGGCATGGCCAAATATAGTAATGTTGACTTAGCATTAATTGTATCCCTTGACTAAGGGCATTATAAATAACTTGTAAAGCCCTCTTGGGCAGATCATCATATAGTATTTTCATACTTGTTTTACTCATTAATATAATCAGAAAATTGGGTCTTCGGGCCTCCCAAAATCGAGTGTCTTTCTTTCTGATTTTCCTTAAGCGTGTGAGTGCGTGTTCAAAGGGTCTTGGGGACGATTTTAGAGAAGGTTAGGACTGAAGTTTAGCACTGATATTGAGAGGTTAAGCTGTCCGAACGTGGCTAAAAATAGGCCCGTGAAAAGTGGTATCAAAGCAGCACTTTGAACATGGCATACGACGGCGATGAGGAGGTTCACGGTGGAGACAATTTGGGTAAAACCAAGACCGAAAATGTGATAAGAGTAGAAACAAGGATGAGACCAAACTTCCAGTTAGTGAGGCTGTCACTAACGTGGAAGATGGTGAAGGTTCAGCTTCCGGATCTCTCGACGAGAGAATCGTTAGCACGGAGGCTGGTTTAGCGGTTTTGGGCAATCGCTTCAAAACCCTTGAGTCCAACGTTGGTACCCTTGAGGCTACTGCTCTTGAAGGGCTGGACGAAGTCAAGGCCGACTTGTACGAGCAAAATGAAGAGCAGAAGGAGGGTCTGACCAGCTTGGAACTCAAGATTACGGAAGCGTTATCGGCGCTACACGAGGAGTTTGGGTCAAAGCTGTCCGAGGTGATGTTGGGGCAGTCCGCTTTGCAGCAGGAAGTTACTGATTTGAAACAACAGCTGGAAGCAGCCCGTGTTGGTGGAAGTCACGGTTCCGTGGCATACCATGATGCTCGTATTGAGGCTCCTAAACCCAACGTGTTTAAGGGTGAAAGGAACGCTCAAGACGTAGAAAATTTTATATGGCAACTAGAGTCCTATTTTGAGCACGCCAGGATTGTTGACGGGGCAGCAAGGATCCGGATTGCAACCATGTACTTTAGTGACGTCGCAATGTTGTGGTGGCGTAGAAAAAAAGTGGACATGGAGAGGGGTCTTTGCACCATAGCTGATTGGGATCAATTTAAGGACGAGTTGAAAGAGCAATTTTACCCTCAAAACGTCGTAGATGAAGCTCGACGAAAGTTGAGGGATCTTAAGCAATCTTCTTCCATTCATAATTACGTGAGGGAGTTTACGAATCTCTCACTTCTTGTAACGAGTTTCAGCAGTGAATACTTGCTCTTCTTCTTTCTTGATGGCCTCCAAAATTGGGCCAAACAAGAGTTGAGGAGGCGTAACGTCAAGACCGTGGATGAGGCCATTAAAGTGGCAGAATCCTTGAATGATTTTCATGCCGATTATGCCAAGGCGAAGGATAATCGGAACAAGCAAGTTGATGCCAAAGGAGACAGTGGGGACAAGGGCAAAGACAAGTTTATTCCCAACAAAAATCGGGAGTTCAAAGGCGAACGCAACCAGCAACCATCATTCTGCAAGAACTACGAGGAGAAGAAGAAAGTTGTGGCTAACCGCGATAGCGGCTGCTACCTTTGCGGAGATACATCTCACTTTGTGAGATCTTGTCCTTCGTTGAGTAATCTGGGAGCTATGATTGCAGCAACATGGAAGGACCAAGCTAGTGCGCAAGCCGGAACTTCCGGGGAGCAATAAGCACAAGCTGCCAATTCGGAGAAAGGAAAGGGAGATGCTGTTGGTTTGTGCAACCACATGGCTTTGTTCAACCACATGACGCTTTCCGCTCTCTCCGCAAATAAGCATAGCGTTAGAGCTCGAGAGTCATTATTTGTTGATGGACAAGTGAATAGCCGAGCAGTCCGCATTATGGTGGACACCGGAGCAACGCACAACTTTATTACGGAAGAAAAGGCTAAAGAACTTGGCCTTGCTTTCGTGACCAGCAATTCTATGTTAAAGACCATTAATTGTCTCCCTACCAATGTCAATGGCCTCGCTCCTCGGGTGAGTCTTACCTTGGGAGGTTGGAAGGGAGAAACGGATTTTTTGGTTGTCCCGATGGACGTTTTTGATATAGTATTGGGGCTGGACTTTTGGTATGAGATTAACGCGTTTATTTCGCCCCGTCTCAACCAGCTAGCCATTTGTGATGAGAGTGGTTCTTGCATTGTTCCAATTGTTCGTGTCGCTCAAAGTGGCGCACGTTTGTCGGCGATGCAGCTTATTAAAGGTTTCAAGAAAGGAGAGCCGTCCTTTCTTGCGACGTTGATGGAGATTGGTGACTGCCAAGAAGCTGAACTTGTACCCTCATGTGTCCAACGTGTTCTTGAAGAGAACAAGGACGTAATGCCGGAGGAGCTTCCCAAACGGTTACCCCCGCGAAGGGAAGTTGATCACGAAATTGAGCTGGTTCCAGGGGCAAAGCCACCAGCTATGACCCCGTATCGGATGTCGCCTCCGGAGCTCGAGGAACTTAGAAAACAATTGAAGGAGCTGCTGGAATCAGGCCATATCCGACCATCGAAGGCACCTTTTGGTGCTCCGGTCCTATTTCAAAAGAAGAAGGAAGGGTCGTTGCGGTTATGTATCGATTACCGTGCTCTCAACAAAGCCACGGTGAAGAAAAAATACCCCATTCCTTTGATAGCTGATTTGTTTGATCGATTGGGGCAAGCCAAGGTGTTCACGAAGATGGATTTGAGAAAGGGCTATTATCAAGTTCGCATAGCCGAAGGAGATGAAGCCAAGACGACGTGTGGGACTCGTTGCAGGTCCTACGAGTGGCTGGTCATGCCGTTTGGACTGACCAATGTACCAGCCACATTTTGCACACTAATGAACAAGATATTCCAGCCATACTTGGATCAATTCGTGGTCATCTACTTGGACGACATTGTCGTGTATAGTAGCTCAATGGAGGAGCACGTTAGGCACCTCCAAATTATGTTTAATGTGCTACGAGAGAACGAGCTATGCGTCAAACGGGAGAAGTACACTTTTGCACAACAAAAGGTACAATTCTTGTGCCATACAATCAGCCAAGGGAAGATCCAAATGGATAGTGACAAGGCCGAGGCCATCCGGGATTGGGAGGTTCCAACGAAGGTACCCGAATTGAGGTCCTTCCTTGGCCTTGCTAATTATTACCGGAGATTCATTCTTGGGTACTCGGATATTGCTGCTCCACTCACGGATCTGTTGAAGAAAAATCGTGTTTGGGAGTGGAATAGTTCGTGTGAAGGGGCATTCAACAACCTCAAGGCAGCCATCATCAAGGAACCGGTTTTGGCTTTACCGGATTTCGCAAAACTGTTTGAGGTGCAAACGGATGCATCCGACTTTGCTATTGGTGGTGTCCTAATGCAAGAGGGCCATCCAATAGCGTTTGAAAGTAGGAAGATGAATGATACGGAGCGGCGATACACAGTCCACGAAAGGGAGATGACGGCCATCGTCCATTGCCTAAGGACATGGCGTCATTACTTGTTGGGGACTCATTTCGTCGTCAAAACGGATAATGTAGCGACCAGATACTTCCAAACACAAAATAAACTCTCGCCAAAGCAGGCTCGATGGCAAGATTTCTTGGCGGAGTTCGATTATTCATTAGAGTATAAACCGGGGAAGGCAAATGTTGTTGCCGATGCTTTGAGTCGCAAGGCTATTTTGGCGACATTATTGAGCACGACCAGCTGTGGTGTGCGTGATACCATCAAGGAAGGGATGGAACACAACCCCGTTGCCAAACAACTTCTTGATTTGGCACGCAAAGGCAAGACCCAAAAGTTTTGGGAAGAGGATGGACTTTTATACACTCCCGGAAGGCGAGTGTATGTGCCTAGATGGAAAAATCTGCGGCGCTTGTTGATCAAGGAGGGCCATGACACGATGTGGGCTGCTCATCCGGGACAAAAACGCACCATGGCTTTGTTAGAAGCCGCTTATTATAGGACTCGAATGAGGGACGACATAGAGGTATACGTTCGTACTTGCCTTGTTTGCCAACAAGACAATGTGGAACACAAGGCGCCCGGTGGATTACTTGAGCCACTGCCCATCGCGGAGAAACCATGGGACAGCGTCACCATGGATTTTATCACATGTTTGCCTAAATCGGAGGGGTGCGGAACAATAATGGTTGTCGTTGATCGCTTCTCCAAATATGCAACATTCTCAGTTGCCACATCGAATTGCAAAGCCAAAGAGGCAGCCCGATTGTTTCTCAAAGACATAGTTAAACTTTGGGGCGTGCCTAGGCATATCATTAGTGATCGAGACCCGTGATTCACGGGAGAGTTTTGGAAGGAGCTGTTCAGTTTATTGGGGTCGGAGCTGCACTTTTCAACCAGCTTCCATCCCCAAACCGACGGACAAACGGAGCGAGTAAACGGGTTACTCGAGTGCTACTTGCGGCACTTTGTTAGTGCCAATCAAAAGGATTGGTCACGGTTGCTCGACACAGCCCAATTCTCATATAATTTGCAACGGAGTGAGGCTACATGTCGTAGTCCATTCGAACTCGCAACGGGGCAGCAACCGAACACTCCACAAACCTTACCGGTTAACGCCGGAATGAGGAATCCGGGTGCTTATCATATGGCAAAGGCTTGGGAGGAACAAGTCGATATGGCAAGGTCATATCTTGATAAAGCATCCCGCAAAATTAAGAAATTCGGTGATCGGAGTCGGCGTCCAGTCCACTACCGGATTGGAGACAAAGTGATGGTCAAGCTTAATCCGAGGCAATTCAAGTCATTGAGAAGCGTGAATGAAAGTTTGATCCGAAGGTACGAGGGTCCATTCGAGATTGTTTCCAAGGTTGGCAAGATCTCATATAATCTGGACATGCCATCACATTTAAAGATTTATCCCGTCTTCCATGCAAGCAAATTGAAGCCATATTTTGAAGACAAGGAAGACGTGGAACGGGGAAAGTCTAGCCGGCCCCAAATCTTCATGACGTCCGCTGCCACGGACAAGCAAATTGAAGGAATAATTGATCATCAATTGATTCGAGTGAAAGGTTGGGGCAATTCGAGTGCCCAATTCTTAGTCCATTGGAAAGGCCAATCGCCCGAGGAGGCGTCGTGGGAAAAATACGAGG
>CM061559.1:15294737-15302237 GCA_030864225.1 Capsicum baccatum var. pendulum
CAAAGGGTCTTGGGGACGATTTTAGAGAAGGTTAGGACTGGAGTTTAGCACTGATATTGAGAGTGTTAAGCTGTCCGAACGTGGCAAAAAATAGGCCCGTGACAAGTGGTATCAAAGCAGCACTTTGAACATGGCATACGACGGCGATGAGGAGGTTCACGGTGGAGACAATTTGGGTAAAACCAAGACCCGAAAACGTGATAAGAGTAGAAACAAGGATGAGAACCAACTTCCAGTTAGTGAGGCTTTCACTAACGTGGAAGATGGTGAAGGTTCAACTTCCAGATCTCTCGACGAGAGAATCATTAGCACGGAGGATGGTTTAGCGGTTTTGGGCCATCGCTTCAAAACCCTTGAGTCCAACATTGGTACCCTTGAGGCTACTGCTCTTGAAGGTCTGGACGAATACAAGGCCGACTTGTCCGAGCAAAATGAAGACCACAAGGAGGGGCTGACCAGATTGGAACTCAAGCTTACGGAAGCGTTATCGGCGCTACACGAGGAGTTTGCGTCAAAGCTGTCCAAGGTGATGTTGGGGCAGTCCGCTTTGCAGCAGGAAGTTACTGATTTGAAACAACAGCTGGAAGCAGCCCGTGTTGGTGGAAGTCACGGTTCCATGGCATACAATGATGCTCGTATTGAGGATCCTAAACCCAACGTGTTTAAGGGTGAAAGGAACGCTCAAGACGTAGAAAATTTTATATGGCAACTAGAGTCCTATTTTGAGCACGTCAGGATTGTTGATGGGGCAGCAAGGATCCGGATTGCAACCATGTACTTTAGTGATGTCGCAATGTTGTGGTGGCGTAGAAAAAAAGTGGACATGGAGAGGGGTCTTTGCACCATAGCTGATTGGGATCAATTTAAGGACGAGTTGAAAGAGCAATTTTACCCTCAAAACGTCGTAGATGAAGCTCGACGAAAGTTGAGGGATCTTAAGCAAACTTCTTCCATTCATAATTACGTGAGGGAGTTTACGAAGATCTCACTTCTTGTGACGAGTTTCAGCAGTGAAGACTTGCTCTTCTTCTTTCTTGATGGCCTCCAAAATTGGGCCAAACAAGAGTTGAGGAGGCGTAACGTCCAGACCGTGGATGAGGCCATTAAAGTGGCGGAATCCTTGACTGATTTTCATGCCGATTATGCCAAGGCGAAGGATAATCGGAACAAGCAAGTTGCTGCCAAAGGAGACCGTGGGGAAAAGGGCAAAGACAAGTTTATTCCCAACAAAAATCGGGAGTTCAAAGGCGAACGCAACCAGCAACCATCATTCTGCAAGAACTACGAGGAGAAGAAGAAAGTTGTAGCTAACCGCGATAGCGGCTGCTACCTTTGCGGAGATACATCTCACTTTGCGAGATCTTGTCCTTCGTTGAGTAAGCTGGGAGCTATGATTGCAGCAACACAGAAGGATCAAGCTAGTGCTCAAGCCGTAACTTCCGGGGAGCAAGAAGCACAAGCTGCCAATTCGGAGAAAGGAAAGGGACATGCCGTTGGTTTGTGCAACCACATGGCTTTGTTCAACCACATGACGCTTGCCGCTCTCGCCGCAAAGAAGCATAGTGTTAGAGATCGAGAGTCATTATTTGTTGATGGACAAGTGAATGGCCGAGCAGTCCGCATTATGGTGGACACCGGAGCAACGCACAACTTTATTACGGAAGAAAAGGCTAAAGAACTTGGCCTTGCTTTCGTGACCAGCGATTCTATGTTAAAGACCGTTAATTGTCTCCCTACCAATGTCAATGGCCTCGATCCTCGGGTGAGTCTCACCTTGGGAGGTTGGAAGGGAGAAACGGATTTTTCGGTTGTCCCGATGGACGTTTTTGATATAGTATTGGGGCTGGACTTTTGGTATGAGATTAACGCGTTTATTTCGCCGCGTCTCAACCAGCTAGCCATTTGTGATGAGAGTGGTTCTTGCATTGTTCCAATTGTTCGTGTCGCTCAAAGTGGCGCACGTTTGTCGGCGATGCAGCTTATTAAAGGTTTCAAGAAAGGAGAGCCGACCTTTCTTGCGACGTTGATGGAGATTGGTGACTGCCAAGAAGCTGAACTTGTACCCTCATGTGTCCAACGTGTTCTTGAAGAGAACAAGGACGTAATGCCGGAGGAGCTTCCCAAACGGTTACCCCCGCGAAGGGAAGTTGATCACGAAATTGAGCTGGTTCCAGGGGCAAAGCCACCAGCTATGACGCCGTATCGGATGTCGCCTCCGGAGCTCGAGGAACTTAGAAAACAATTGAAGGAGCTGCTGGAATCAGGCCATATCCGACCATCGAAGGCACCTTTTGGAGCTCCGGTCCTATTTCAAAAAAAGAAGGAAGGGACGTTGCGGTTATGTATCGATTTCCATGCTCTCAACAAAGCGACGGTGAAGAACAAATACCCCATTCCTTTGATAGGTGATTTGTTTGATCGATTGGGGAAAGCCAAGGTGTTCACGAAGATGGATTTGAGAAAGGGCTATTATCAAGTTCGCATAGCCGAAGGAGATGAAGCCAAGACGATGTGTGTGACTTGTTACGGGTCCTACGAGTGGCTGGTCATGCCGTTTGGACTGACCAACGCACCAGCCACATTTTGCACACTAATGAACAAGATATTCCAGCCATACTTGGATCAATTTGTGGTCATCTACTTGGACGACATTGTCGTGTATAGTAGCTCAATGGAGGAGCACGTTAGGCACCTCCAAATTGTGTTTAATGTGCTACGGGAGAACGAGCTATGCGTCGAATGGGAGAAGTGCACTTTTTCACAACAAAAGGTACAATTCTTGTTCCATACAATCAGCCAAGGGCAGATCCAAATGGATAGCGACAAGGTCGAGGCGATCCGGGATTGGGAGGTTCCAACGAAGATACCCGAATTGAGGTCCTTCCTTGGCCTTGCTAATTATTACCGGAGATTCATTCTTGGGTACTCGGATATTGCTGCTCCACTCACGGATCTGTTGAAGAAAAATCGTGTTTGGGAGTGGAATAGTTCGTGTGAAGGGGCATTCAACAACCTCAAGGCAGCCATCATCAAGGAACCGGTTTTGGCTTTACCGGATTTCGCAAAACTGTTTGAGGTGCAAACGGATGAATCCGACTTTGCTATTGGTGGTGTCCTAATGCAAGAGGGACATCCAATAGCATTTGAAAGTAGGAAGCTGAATGATACGGAGCGGCGATACACAGTCCACGAAAGGGAGATGACGGCCATCGTCCATTGCCTAAGGACATGGCGTCATTACTTGTTGGGGACTCATTTTGTCATCAAAACGGATAATGTAGCGACCAGCTACTTCCAAACACAAAATAAACTCTCGCCAAAGCAGGCTCGATGGCAAGATTTCTTGGCGGAGTTCGATTATTCATTAGAGTATAAACCGGGGAAGGCAAATGTTGTTGCCGATGCTTTGAGTCGCAAGGCTATTTTGGCGACAATATTGAGCACGACCAGCTTTGGTGTGCGTGATACCATCAAGGAAGGGATGGAACACGACCCCGTTGCCAAACAACTTCTTGATTTGGCACGCAAAGGCAAGACCCAAAAGTTTTGGGAAAAGGACGGACTTTTATACACCACCGGAAGGCGAGTGTATGTGCCTAGATGGAAAAATCTGCGGCGCTTGTTGATCAAGGAGGGCCATGACACGATGTGGGCTGGTTATCCGGGACAGAAACGCACCATGGCTTTGTTAGAAGCCGCTTATTATTGGCCTCGCATGAGGGAAGACATAGAGGTATACGTTCGTACTTGCCTTGTTTGCCAACAAGACAAGGTGTAACACAAGGAGCCCGGTGGATTACTTGAGCCGCTGCCCATCGCGGAGAAACCATGGGACAGCGTCACCATGGATTTTATCACATGTTTGCCTAACTCGGAGGGGTGCGGAAAAATAATGGTTGTCGTTGATCGCTTCTCCAAATATGCAACATTCTCAGCTGCCACGTCGAATTGCAAAGCCAAAGAGGCAGCCCGATTGGGGCGTGCCTAGGCATATCATTAGTGATCGAGACCCGCGATTCACGGGAGCATTTTGGAAGGAGCTGTTCAGTTTATTGGGGTCGTAGCTGCACTTTTCAACCAGCTTCCATCCCCAAACCGACGGACAAACGGAGCGAGTAAACGGGTTACTCGAGTGCTACTTGCGGCACTTTGTTAGTGCCAATCAAAAGGATTGGTCACGGTTGCTCGACGCAGCCCAATTCTCATATAATTGGCAATGGAGTGAGGCTAAAGGTCGTAGTACATTCGAACTCGGAACGGGGCAGCAACCGAACACTCCACAAACCTTACCGGTTAACGCCAGAATGAGGAATCCGGGTGCTTATCATATGGCAAAGGCTTGGGAGGAACAAGTCGATATGGCAAGGTCATATCTTGATAAAGCATCCCGCAAAATGAAGAAATTTGCTTATCGGAGTCGGCGTCCAGTCCACTACCGGATTGGAGACAAAGTGATGGTCAAGCTTAATCTGAGGTAATTCAAGTCATTGAGAAGCGTGAATCAAAGTTTGATCCGAAGGTACGAGGGTCCATTCGAGATTGTTTCCAAGGTTTGCAAGATCTCATATAAGCTGGACATGCCATCACATTTAAAGATTTATCCCGTCTTCCATGCAAGCAAATTGAAACCATATTTTGAAGACAAGGAAGACGTGGAACGGGGAAAGTCTAGCCGGGCCCAAATCTTCATGACGTCCGCTGCCACGGACAAGCAAATTGAAGGAATAATTGATCATCAATTGATTCGAGGGAAAGGTTGGGGCAATTCGAGTGCCCAATTCTTAGTCCATTGGAAAGGGCAATCGCCCGAGAAGGCGTCGTGGGAAAAATACGAGGATTTGTGGCCATTCAAGGTGAAAGTCCACAAATACTTGCAGCTATGTGGTGCCGGGGTCGTCTCCAAATCAGGTGGGGGAGAGTGAGACGCCCCGCGTCACTACCCATTAAATTCATCCCATTTTTGGCACAATTCCAAGCGGTTCGGGCATGTTTCGGTGTCCAACGGAGCTTTCACATCGTCTATTGACAAGGCCAACGTGGGGGCAAATTTGGGAGGTCAAAATACAAGCTCGGGTCAACATGCATTGGGCTTTGAAGCCTTGACCAGCAGCTGGAAAACAGACTGTACAACAAAATCAGCAAACTAGACAAGTTCCTTTCCACTAGTTCATGAATGGCATGGCCAAATATAGTAATGTTGACTTAGCATTAATTGTATCCCTTGACTAAGGGCATTATAAATACCTTGTAAAGCCCTCTTGGGCAGATCATCATATAGAATTTTCATACTTGTTTTACTCATTAATATAATCAGAAAATTGGGTCTTCGGGCCTCCCAAAATTGAGTGTCTTTCTTTCCGATTTTCCTTAAGCGTGTGAGTGCGTGTTCAAAGGGTCTTGGGGACGATTTTAGAGAAGGTTAGGACTGAAGTTTAGCACTGATATTGAGAGTGTTAAGCTGAGCGAACGTGGCTAAAAATTGGCCCGTGACAGTAGGCTTGCTTTGAGCACTCTAATTTCTTCAAAGTAATAGCGCCGGAGGCACGACCCAGCCAGTTAAGGCCAGGAGCGCATCGCCGACAGAAGGGATGAGACGATCGGTGCACACCATAGGCGGACCGGCCGGCCCATCCCAAAGTCCAACTACGAGCTTTTTAACTGCAACAACTTAAATATACGCTATTGGAGCTGGAATTACCGCGGCTGCTGGCACCAGACTTGCCCTCCAATGGATCCTCATTAAGGGATTTAGATTGTACTCATTCCAATTACCAAACTCATTGAGCCCGGTATTGTTATTTATTGTCACTACCCGCCCATGTCAAGATTGGGTAATTTGCGCGCCTGCTGCCTTCCTTGGATGTGGTAGCCATTTTTCAGGCTCCCTCTCCGGAATCGAACCCTAATTCTCCGTCACCCCTCACCACCATGGTTGGCCACTATCCTACCATCGAAAGTTGATAGGGTAGAAATTTGAATGATGCGTCACCGGCATGATGGCCGTGCGATCCGCCGAGTTATTATGAATCATCGCAGCAACGCGCAGAGCCCGTGTCAACCTTTTATCTAATAAATTCATCTCTTCCAGAAGTCGGGGTTTGTTTCACGTATTTGCTCTAGAATTACTACGGTTATCTGAGTAGTAGATACCATCAAACAAACTATAACTGATTTAATGAGCCATTCGCAGTTTCATAGTCTGAATTTGTTCATACTTACACATGCATGGCTTAATCTTTGAGACAAGCATATGACTACTGGCAGGATCAACCAGGTAGCATTCCTCATCGACGCCGGCGTCGCATGAGCCCGGCCTGCCCGCGGGGGCGCGAACGGATTCAAGGTGAGCGCGACCGTCGATTGCAAGGAGCGTCGTACGGGGCAGATAGGAGCCGATGAAGGCCCCATGCCCGCTGCGTCTGCCACATCCGAGAATCCGGACCGCCGCTCGCGAAGCACTACATCGCACGACAAAGCGAGGGAGTCGTGGGACGCGAGGGCGGACTTTTGATTCGCCCCGCGCACGAAATACGAGAGGCGAAGGGCGATCGATAAAACTTGATAATGCCTGGGCATTAGGTATGCAGTACAGGAAACCGACTTCGAGCAAACCTATATTGCGCTTACCCCGCGACTGAGATGGCAGGAGGGTCAGGACGTCGCTGCTCGAGCAGGGATCCAACCTAACCGCTCGTGCCGAACACAACTCACGCGTCGTGCGTCCAAATGCTCCATCGATGCACGCCCGGCACCGGCCCCAACACCCGGCAATAGATGTCGTGCGCTGCTGCCCATGAAGACGTTGTAAGGCTGAAGCAAGTCCCACTTGACACGATAGCCCGCCCGTGGGGGGAGTAGAGGAGATGAAGACACGCCGAGGCTCATGCACGGGTGCCGTCCACGCTGGCCGCCGGCGCTTGCCGCGGATAGGGCTCGACCGCATGCGTGCAGCGCCTGGAGCTTGCCCCGAGAGCAGCATACAGTACTCGCCGCTCCCACGAAGGCACCGCCTCGTCCGAAGTCTAGCGCCAGCAGCCCCGTCGTGGACGACGCCACCGATAACCGACACAAGAGTACAATGAAGCGCCACCGACGTTGCTACATAGGCAAGGACGACTCGCACGGACTAGCCATGCATGCTGCCATGCGCCCATGCTGCTCGCCGACATGGCCACTGAGCGTCTATGGCAACTACAGACAGTCGCCTTGAAGTGCCTTCAACACCTCTACCCCACTTATATATGCTTAAAAAAAGACCCAAGTGACAGGAGTACACATGATTTTGCCAGAGAATCATACCAGACATATGCGGACCTGAACTGCACGTTTTGATGAGATACGGAGCCTGTGCACTCACAAAAAGGTTGCGTAATTTGTAAATGATAATTTTCGTTGAGAAAATATTTTTTTACAAATATCATTTTTTAAAATTCAAAAAATATGTAAAAATAAATCAAAAATAGAAAAATATTTATAAAAATATGAAAAAAATAGGAAAAT
>CM061559.1:15312237-15322237 GCA_030864225.1 Capsicum baccatum var. pendulum
ATTACAATTTAAAGCATCATACTCACCCAATTTCCTCTTATGTTGTCACATGACTTTTTCACTTTAAAGCACTTAGGAATTTGGATCAAATTACGGTCTTGAAAAAAATGGATTAGGCTTACATACAAGGTTGTCAAAGAAATAGGCTAAAGGCTCAAAAGGGTTTAACTAGGATGATTTACATAGGTAGGAAAAACTGAAGGTAAACATGTATAGGTTGCCAAAGAAATGCCTAAATCATATCCTAAACTTACACTCCTTATTTTCTCTTTGCATACATACCAGGCAAGTTCTAGCATCAGCCACATACATAGAATATACTATTATCTCACACACACAAGGCACATGGTCGACTTGATTGGAAGTAATATAGACTCTTAACCCAACAATTGAAGGAATTGAATCACACAATATCACATAATAAGTCACAACTAGAGCCTAAATGTCTCAATAGTCACAATTGTAGCACATACTCTTGTTCTAATCTCATGCTGCCTATCAAAATAATTTCATGCGTAGCTAGAAAAATTTTACTCCTAAAAAATAAAAAAACATCAAACGAAAAAAACAAACAAACAAAAAAAATTTTACTAAAAACAAAGTAAACAAGCAAACATACTAAAAACAAAGTAAACAAGCAAACATACAAACTGCAAACAAAGAAGTATAGCATGCAGATTCTGCCACCCCACACTTAGACTGGACACTGCCCTCAGTGGAAAATAAAGTCGAAGAACCTGATTAGTCGGACTCCTCATCAATGTCGGGGGTCATACCCCCTTCGTCAGAATCATCATAAGAGTCATCGTCAGAGTTCTCCTCAGCATCAGAATCAGGCAAGCGTCTATCATCATCAGTTGGCACGTCATCGTCAAGAGGTTCCTCAAAATATACGCCCACTCCACACATCTCCTGGGAATGCCTATTCATTGGGTAGTCGTGGTCCAGCTGTTGGAGCTCTTCAGCAGTTGGAATACGTCCACCACTCATCATAGTGAATCGTGTCATGCCATAGAGATGACGGAAGAAACTCTCGTCACGAGCATGTCTCTCCGCAGTAGTAAGGTTGACTCCATGCGTTGTTTCAGCATCTTTGACCTTGGTGAGGTCAACCTTCTTTGGGTTATGTTGGAGTTTGTGGTCAGCTGGTTCCTCTTCTATATCCTCCTTCCGCAACATTGCTGTCAAAAAATTGCCGAATGTGAAATGGGACCTTCGGTGGAGTCTGGCCTTCCTCATGGTAGATCGAATGATTTCCCCAAAGTTGATAGGGACATTCGTCATCAACGCATAAACCAAACACACTCTATCTCTCGATATCTTGGTGTATTGCGTCCCAGGAATAAGGCATGAGTTGACAATGCACATCCAGATTCTTGCTTCCCTATTTAGTGGAGCATAAGGGAAGGTGTTGTGACGGCCTGTTTCCTTATGTCTGCCCCATCTTGCCATCGATCTGCTTCCACAAAGCGTGTGTCTTATCGCTCTGTAAGGAGACCTGCTGTACAGCTCTTTGTATAGTGCAGGGTCGACCAAAGGTAGGCCAAGAAAAGAGTTGATCCAATCCGCTGTAAGCTGTAACACTTGGCCCCGAATTTTGACTTCGTTGCCTGTTGTGTTTGGCGACCAGTTGGCATAAAACTCTCTTGTCAAGTCAAGATTGCACTCTCCCATGTCGCGGAAGATGAAATCCAGCTTCAAAGCCATTATTTTAGCCAACATTTGCGGCTCCTTCTTTGCTAAGGTCTCCTTGTTGATCAAGTCGACGTGCACATATGTCTTTTCTTTGTTGCTGCTGTACCATGCCTTGGCTTCTTCCTCAAGAACTCATTTGATTCTGAACATTCTGCGTGGTAGGTGTGCTGAAGATGATTCTCCTTGGTCTTTTCGACTTCTCTTCTTGTCCTTTCGGGATGTGGTAGCCTTCTCCTTGCCTTGCTTTGCTTTGGGTGCCATTGTACCTGAGACTAGAAATAATATTAGTTGCAGCACAATCTTACTTGATACAATCTATATGCAAGCACTAGGGGTACCACCCCACACTTAATCTTGTTAACACAAATCGGTGAAGTGAAAGTGGTCGAGTACTCAGATTTCGTCAACATACGTTTTAGGAGTGTATTCCGACAAGAAAATCAGCATTACATCACTTATTTGAAGCCATTGGACTACTTTCATGGTGGATATAGTAATACTACAACCTAGGGGTTACCACATGGAATCATTATTCTTACAACAAGCACACCCTCCTAAGTCGATAGGTACTATAACCTTATCCCGATGGCCGGGATGGTCTATCATGTAAGCATCCAAACAACAATCTTAAGCAATATTCATAGCCATGTCAATTCAGCAATTATCATAACAATGCTATCGGAGTAAAATTCAAGTCGGAAACAAGTCAAGAATTCCCTACGTAGATATTCACTCACACGTTTTTGCAACAATTATCCAAACACATGAACATCACCATCAATCTCATATGATTTAGAAAAATATAATAAGCATAGCAACGTAGTACTTACTATAAATAGATGAAGAATAAGAGAGCACTTACTTGCTTGAAGATTGTGGAGAAGTTGTTGTGGATTGGAAGAATAAAGGAAGAAAATTTTGAGAGGATTTGGAGTGATATGCGACGCCTTTAGGGTTGTTTCTAATGTGATTGTGTTATAAAACCAAGTCCCCTTTATATAGGAAGAGTATGGGTCGGGTTATGACCCATTTACAATCGGATTTGGGGACAAAATCACCACATATGCGGCGCATATCCCTCGGCATATCACTTACATATGCAGCGCATTGTCCATGGCATAATGGGACATATGCGCCGCATAGTATATGGCATTTCTAGACATATGCGCCGCATAGTCTATGGCATTTGGTCTCAGTATCTCAAATTCCATAGCATAGGCGGCGCATAGTCAAAAGCATACCTAGGAATAGGCGGCGCATAGTGTATAGCACACTAGATTTCGAGTCCTTAGGCTATAGAATAGGTTGTGCATCGTTCGTGGCCTATTTTTACCAAGGCCTAGCCTTCCTCGAAGCCTATTATGACGTGAGAAAGGCTCAATTCATATCCTTATGCATCACCATTCCTAACTTACCGACTTTACCATACAATGCGTCCAAATCGTCGAGTGAGATCAATCTTCTCGTCGCGTACTTCTTTCACCTATATTTGCTCAAAACACAATGAAAACGATTAGTACGATGGGTTTCCTCCCACCAAGCGCCTTAGTTTTGGTCGTGGCATGACTCTTATTTTTGTATTTTCATTTATCAAAAAGAAAAAATACTAAAACGACGAAACGATAAAACGATAAAACGACAAAATGATAAAACAATAAAACGATGGGTTGCCTCCCATCTAGCACCTTATTTATTGTCGTGGCTCGACGTAGTAATCTTTAGACTTCGTCGAGATAAGTGATGGCCATGTCATTCATCGAGTCAAGAGGACCGATATATGGCTTGACACGTTGGCCATTCACTTTGAAGATAACACCCTCATTGTTTTCCAATTTGACTACTCCAGATGAGTAGACTTGAATGACTTTAAATGGACCAGACCACTTTGATTTTAACTTACCTGGGAAGAGCTTGAGTCTGGAGTTAAAGAGTAGTACCATGTCACCTTTTTGGAAGTTTCGTCAAACAATCCGTTGATCATGATACTTCTTCATCCGCTACTTGTATAAATCTGATCTTTCGTATGCATGGAGACGAAATTCATCTAGTTCGTTCAGCTGCTCCAACCTCAGGTTCTTTACATCATCCCAATTCAGATTCAAGTGCTTCAATGCCCACAATGCTTTGTATTCAAGCTCGATGGGTAGATGACAAGCTTTCCCATAAACTAGCTGATAAGGTGACATGCCAATGGGTGTCTTGAATGCAGTCCTATACGCCCATAGTGCATCATCTAGCTTTCGAGACCAATCCTTCCGATTCGCATTAATCGTCTTGGCAAGGATTTGCTTGATCTCACGATTGGAAACCTCTACTTGTCCACTAGTTTGGGGATGATAAGGCGTAGCTACCTTGTGTTGCTTGACTCCATACTTGGCCAATACAGATTTGAATAGCTTCTTGCAAAAGTGAGATCCTCCATCACTTATGATAGTACGAGGTACTCCAAAGCGAGAGAAGATATTCTTCTTTAAAAATGCTACCACACGCTTTCCTTCATTGTAGGCCAATGCTACAGCTTCAACCCATTTTGACACATAATCCACAGCAACCAAGATGTACTTCATTCCTAACGAATTCACGAATGGTCCCATGAAATCAATACCCCACACATCAAAGAGTTCTACCTCCAGAATTTTGGACATGGGCATTTCATGGTGTTTTGAAATAGCACCTTGACGTTGGCATTGGTCACACCTTCTCACATAGTCGTGTGCATCTCTGAATATTGTAGGCCAATAATAACCACTTTACAAGACTTTCCTTGCCGTTCGATTCCCTGCATGATGTCCTCCAACTTGCGAAGTGTGGCATGCTTCCAATATAGTAGGCACTTCCTCATGGGATATACATCGTCGAATGATACCATCCGCGCATCTTCGAAACAAATAAGGCTCATCCCAATAGTAGTGCTGAACGTCATGCATAAACTTCCTCCTCTGGTGGTAAGATAAATTGGAAGGTAACACATTACTCACCACGAAATTTGCAAAGTCGGCATACCATGGTAAGTTCTCCATCGTTGTCGCTAGTATCTCCTCGTCAGGGAATGCATCATCAATCTGATTTTCTGGTTGCGCCACATACTCATTCTCAAGTCTTGATAGGTGATCAGCTACTTGGTTCCCGCAACCTCTTCTATCTTTGACCTCAAAATCGAACTCTTGCAGCAGCAATACCCATCGAATCAACCTTGGTTTTGCATCCTTCTTAGTCATTAGATACCTAAGAGTTGCATGGTCTGTATGAACGATCACCTTAGTACCCAATAGATAGGCACGAAACTTCTCGAATGCATACACAACTGCTAGGAGCTCGTGTTCAGTAACAGTGTAGTTCCTTTGGGATTCATTAAGGACCTTACTCGCATAGTAGATAGGATGAAATAATTTCTCCTTTCTCTGTCCAAGAACAGCACCAACGGCTACACCACTAGCATCACACATGACTTCGAACGGGAGCGTCCAATCTGGTGCTACCATGATAGGGGCTTCAATGAGTTTTTCTTTAAGGCATTCGAATGCCTTTAAGCAATCATCATTAAAATCAAACTTCGCATCTTTCTCCAATAGTTTGCATAATGGACTAGAAATTTGGAGAAGTCTTTTATGAATCTACGATAAAACCCAGCGTGGCCAAGAAAACTACGAACTCCCTTCACCGAAATTGGAGGTGGTAGCTTCTCAATTACCTCTATTTTGGCTCGATCAACCTCTATTCCTCTTTTGGAGATCTTGTGCCCAAGAACAATTCCTTCTTTTACCATGAAGTGGCACTTCTCCCAATTCAGCACAAGGTTGAACTCTACACATCTTTGTAATGCCATGCTCAAGTTCACCAAACATGCGTCAAAGGACTCACCAACAACTGAAAAGTCGTCCATAAATACCTCCAAAGTGTCTTCTACCATATCAGAGAAAATAGACATCATACAACGTTGAAAGGTGGCTGGTGCGTTGCACAACCCGAATGGCATGCGTTTGAAGGCAAAAGTACCATATGGGCATGTAAACGTTGTCTTCTCTTGGTCTTCGGGGGCAATACAAATCTGATTGTAACCTGAATAACCATCCAAGAAGCAAAACCATCCTTTCCCCGCTAATCGATCTAGCATTTGGTCCATAAATGGCATGAGGAAGTGATCCTTGAGAGTCCAAGAATTCAGCTTGCGGTAGTCCATACATACTCTCCATCCAATAACGGGCCTGAGTGGAATAAGCTCATTCTTTGCATTCGCAACAACCGTCATACCTCCTTTCTTGGGAACACATTGTACTGGGCTTACCCATGTGCTATCAGAAATAGGATACACGACTCCTGCATCTAACCACTTGATAATCTCCTTTTTCACCACTTCTTGCATTGGTGGGTTTAGACGTCTTTGATGTTCAATGGTGGGTGTGCACTTTACTTGAAGCTGAATTTTATGTGTGCAAATCCCAGGTGGAATACCAATGATATCCGCAATGGTCCATCCAATAGCTCTAATATACTTGCGTAAGATTGCAATAAGAGCTGCAACTTGTTGCTCACCTAAATCGGCTGCTACTATGACTGGAAGAGTGTTTCCGCTTCCTAAGAATGCGTACTTCAAATGGCTTGGCAGCTCCTTCAATTCTAACGTGGGTGGTTCTTCAATAGATGGCTTAGCTGGAGGTGTGGGTCGATTCTTGAGATCAAGATCCATCTTCATGGGAGTATAACGATATGTTCCTAATACCGATAGAGCACAAATATCATCTTCAGAAATTTCAGCATCATCATCCTCTTCTTTCATGAACAAATCCTCCACAGGATCATCAAGAATGTGCTCTTCTGCAAGTAACTCTTTCTCGTCATCAAAGACAACATCAGCCACCGAAAATACACTTAGATCTTTGGGTTTCTTCATTGATTTGCAAACATCAAAGCGAACCACTTCATCATTTATTTGGAATGAAAGCTCATTAGCTCTCAAATCTATGAGCACACTTCCCGTAGCAAGGAAGGGGCGTCCCAAAATTATGGGAACCTCTGAATCTACTTCACAATCCAAGATGACAAAGTCTGCTGGAAATATGAATGAAGATACCTTTACCAAGACATCGCATAAAATACCAACCGGTCGTTTTACCGACCTATCCGCCATCACAAGCCTCATATTAGTTGGTGTAGGATCTCCTAACCCCAACTTCTTATAGATCGATAATGGCATCAAGTTGATGCTGGCTCCTAAGTCACACAATGCTTTAGCAAAGTCCAAAGATCCGACAGTGCAAGGAATCGTGAAAGCTCCGGGGTCGGCCTTCTTCTGAACTATCGATCGAGTAGCAATTGCACTACAATGATGCACATCATCTTTCAGCTCATAGCTTGCTGCCCTTTTCTTAGTCAAAAGATATTTCATAAACTGCGCATACCCAGGCATTTGTTCAAGTGCCTCTACCAATGGGACATTAATAGTCAGCTGCTTCAACATGGTCATAAATTTGCTGAACTTAGTGTCATCGGCCACCTTCTTCAATCTTTGTGGAAAAGGTGGTGGTGGGTATGGAAGTGTTCTCTCCATGGCTTTCTTCTCCTCTTGCTTCCGTTTATTATTTTTTTCAGGCTGCACATCACTAGGTGAAACATCCTTGACGTTGGAAGTAGATGTTGCGGCTTCTTCTCTTGTGATGTCACTAGGTGTGGCGTCCATATTTGCTGTTCCGTCAACCACTTGATTGCCTTTTTCTGAAGTTTCCAGCACCTTAACACTTCTGGTAGTGATGGCCATGCATGACCCATCATTCCTTGGGTTTTGCACAGTATCGCTAGGTAAGGTGCCAGCCTTTCTTTGATTGAATGCTGCTGAAAGTTGGCTCAATTGCTGCTCTATTTGCTTGATAGAAGTGGAATGAGAATCAACTAGTTGCTTCATGGAGGCCAAATCGTCAATTACCTCCTTAACTCCCGCGCTCATTGCTTCCACTCCTTTCAATAACTTAGCCATCATGTCTTCCATAGAATTAGATGTGGTGGTATCACGTCTACCAGGGGGAACGTACAAACCACTATTTTCATTATTTTTCTTCCAACTACCTTGTTCTTTACCTACAGATTTATCATAATAGTTCCGACCTTTGTTTCCTTGGGCATTCCCACGGAAACCCCCCTGATTGTTCAAGTAGTTGGCCTCCTCTTCCGAATCAGATTCGTCTCTTCCTTTTGACGCAATAGCTTTCACTTTTTCAGTCTTCCCTAATAGATGCTTTGTAAGAAGATCCATTTGGGTTTTCATGTGCGCCATATCTTGATCACGTTCTTCTTCTCTTCTTCTTTGGTCTGCAGACATGCCAATAGATAAAGTGGGGCTTGCTACCTCAGAATCCCTGGTATGCCAAGCTCTACTTTGCTTCGTCATGCGATCTAGCATATTGCTTGCTTGACCAAAGGTGAGGTCCATGAAAGAACCTCCAGCTGCGTTGTCCACCACTGGTTTAGTTATTGAATTCAAGGCTCTATACAAGATCTCCATGAGGTGAACATTAGTCATGTGATGGTTTGGGCATCTCGCTAGCTTTGTCTTGAACCTCTCCCATGTTTCATGAAGAGCTTCAGAGGGAAGCTGACGAAAGTTGCTGATTTCATCTCTCAATTGAGCCCTTTTGGATGGCGGAAAGAATCTTTCAAGGAAAGCGTCTCTCAATTGCTTCCAATTTGTAATTGAATCAGGAGTCAGCCCATTCAACCATAGTGTTGCCTCCCTAGACAGAGACAATGGAAATAGACGTAATCGAATAGCATTCTGACCAACACCAGGATTGTCAAAAGACTTGCATGTAGAAATAAAGTTGATGAGATGCATATTCGGATCATCGCCTGCTAGTCCACCAAATAATCCCTTGAGTTGCAATAACTGAATCATGGTGCTTGTGATGTTGAACTTGGCTCCGGGCGCTAATGGTGGTGGAATTATAGCTCCAGTGGCTCCGGCACCATCAAGATCATCATCATCATCGTCAAAAGCTGGTTGCAAAGGTTGGCGATCATACCTATACCGAGCTTGTTGACCTCTTCGATTGGCAGGTGTTGTCGTTTCAGTGACATGCCTTGGGTTTATCAACTCGTCGTCACCTAAATCCTCATCATCAGGATTTGTTGCTCGCCCAGGATTATCAATGTTTTGTTGTTGGACTTGAGCAGCATCAAGAGCAGCTAATCTTGCTTGCTCATGTTGAGCCGCCATCCTGTCGATTTCAGCTTGTGCTTCCATTCTTCTAATTCGTTGTGGTTCAGGATTGATTGGTAATAACGGTTGACCAGAACTTCTAGTATGGGGCATGCACTAAAAGAAAAACCTGCAATAAACAAAAACAAAAACTAAAAGTAAAAGTACGAGAATCTTTGACCAAAGGGTCTAGTAATTATCACAAACTTGATTGACACTGGTATTCCCCGGCAACGGCGCCAATTTTTGATAACTCTCAATCTACAGCTCTCGTTTGAGTGTAAAGCGGTCGTTAGCAAATATAGAACCCAACCTGGGTTGGGTGTCGATCCCACAGGGAATAGCTTGGCCAACAAGTAAGCAAAATTACTAAACTTTTGGTGCAAGTCTCGTAAGAAGGGGGGATTGTAATATGTAACCAAAACAATAAAGTAAAAGCTGAAAATAGCAAAGTAAAAAGAGAAAGATTGTTACGTAAGTTGTAAACAATGAGAATTGAAGCGTTGGGGTTATGTCCACCTTCTGAGGTATACGTCTCTATCGGCTATGAGTGTGTAGAGTCTTGACATGCAATTACTTATAGAGAATTGTAGTCGATGGTAAATCCAAGCGTCTCTAGACCTGAACAAGGACTATTTCACTTTAACTCTCTCGAGCTTAAAGCGTGTCTAACGGTACGAATTCTCCAAGAGGTTAGTCCAGTTACGGCACTAGCTTTTTAATAGGAAAGGGTGTCCTACTACCTTGACATTATCTCTTTTCCAGACAAATAACCTTTCTCTCGAACAAGTTAAATGTTAGACTGGCGTTATTCTTGCGTTTGCAACCGCAAAGAATGTAGATTAAGATGAAGAGCGTAATGATATAAGCAATATACGTGTCTTGAACTCACAAACTCACAGCTATAGATAGTAACTCATTCGGCTTCCATAACCCCAACTAAGAGGTTTAGTTACCCATGAATGCGAAGGATATCACGTTTTGCATGGTGGATGGCGTGTGAAGGAGGTGTTAGGCGTGTGGTTTTGGTGATTCCGTAGCGAGTAACGATTCTCTTATTGTGGAATAGATGAATAGAAGAGTAGATTAGAAGTGTTTGTATATGAGGAAGATGAG
>CM061559.1:15334737-15336929 GCA_030864225.1 Capsicum baccatum var. pendulum
TCCGGACGCGCGACGGGCCGTAGCCGCGATGGCAAAGAGAGTTGAGTTGCAACCACCACTTGCCACGACGTTCGTCGATGTGGACTCGCATTTAGGCCAGTCGCAAGCTCGAGGTGCATGGGAGGCCAGTATCCGCCCCGCAATGATCGCACGCCTCGTGATTGAGTCACGATGCGAGGGGGCGACGCGATTCGTGACGCCCAGGCAGACGTGCCCTCGGCCTAATGGCTTCGGGCACAACTTGCGTTCAAAGACTCGATGGTTCACGGGATTCTGCAATTCACACCAAGTATCGCATTTCGCAACGTTCTTCATCGATGCGAGAGCCGAGATATCCGTTGCCGAGAGTCGTTTTCGTTTACAGAAGAAGCACAGGTCCCCCCGACGCACGCCGTGGATGGGGTGCGAGGGGCAGGCTATTGATTCAAGTATTCCTTGGCGCTTTCCGCGCCGGGGTTCGTTGGTCGCCCGCCGCGCGCGATGGGGTGTTCCCGCCGGGGACGGGGGGAGGCGTTCGTGCAGAGTGCTGGAGCACCCCACCCGCACAGACTCCCCAGTTGTTAAACACGTTCCCGGGGTCGTTCTGCTGTGCAGGTTTCCACAATGATCCTTTCACAGGTTCACCTACGGTAACCTTGTTACGACTTCGCCTTCCTATAAATGATAAGGTTCAATGGACTTCTCGCAACGTCGCGGACAGCGAACCGCCCACGTCACCACGATCTGAACATTTCACCAGATTATTCAATCGGTAGGAGCGACGGGCGGTGTGTATAAAGGGCAGGAACATAGTCAACGCGAACGGATGACTCGCGCTTACTGGGAATTCCTCCTTGAAGACCAACAATTTCAATGATCTATCCCCATCACGATGAAATTTCAAAGATTACCCGAGCCTGTCGGCCAAGGCTATAAACTCGTTGAATACATCAGTGTAGTGCGCGTGCGGCCCAGAACATCTAACGGCATCACAGACCTGTTATTGGCTCAAACTTTCGCGGCCTAAAAGGCTGTAGTCCCTCTAAGAAGCTGGCCACGAAGGGATACCTCCGCATAGCTAGTTAGCAGGATGAGGTCTCATTCGTTAACAAAATTAACCAGACAAATTGCTCCACCAACTGAGAACGGTCATGCACCACCACCCATAGAATCAAGAAAGAGCTCTCAGTCTGTCAATCCTTACTATGTCTGGACCTGGTAAGTTTCCCCATGTTGAGTCAAATTAAGCCTCAGGCTTCACTCCTGGCGGTTCCCTTTCGTCAATTCCTTTAAGTTTCAGCCTTGTGACCATACTCCCCCCGGAACCCAAAAACTTTGATTTCTCATAAGGTGCCGGTGGAGTCCTAAAAGCAACATCCGCTGATCCCTGGTCGGCATCGTTTATGGTTCAGACTAGGACGGTATCTGATCACCTTCAAGCCCCCAACTTTCATTCTTGATTAATGAAAACATCCTTGCCAAATGCTTTTGCAGTTGTTCGTCTTTCATAAATCCAAGAATTTCACCTCTGACTATGAAATACGAATGCCCCCGACTGTCCCTGTTAATCATTACTCCGATCCCGAAGGTCAACATAATAGGACCGAAATCCTATAATGTTATCCCATGCTAATGTATACAGAGCGTAGGCTTGCTTTGAGCACTCTAATTTCTTCAAAGTAACAGCGCCGGAGGCACGACCCGGCCAGTTAAGGCCAGGAGCGCGTCGCCCACAGAAGGGACGAGACGATTGGTGCACACCATAGGCGGACCGGCCGGCCCATCCCAAAGTCCAACTACGAGCTTTTTAACTGTAACAACTTAAATATACGCTATTGGAGCTAGAATTACCGCGGCTGATGGCACCAGACTTACCCTCCAATGGATCCTTGTTAAGGGATTTAGATTGTACTCATTCCAATTACCAGACTCATTGAGCCCGGTATTGTTGTTTATTGTCACTACCTCCCCGTGTCAGGATTGGGTAATTTGTGCGCCTGCTGCCTTCCTTGGATGTGGTAGCCGTTTATCAGACTCCCTCTCCGGAATCGAACCCTAAGTCTACGTCACCTGTCACCACCATGGTAGGCCACTATCCTACCATCGAAAGTTGATAGGGCAAAAATTTGAATGATGCGTCGTCGGCATGATGGTCGTGCGATCCGTCGAGTTATCATGAATCATCGCAGCAACGGTCAGAGCCCGCATCGATC